>CM076584.1:1131807290-1131953072 GCA_034641835.2 Pinus albicaulis | reverse complement strand
TTTCCACTCACTAACTTATCGGAAAATAAATTTAAAACATGTTCAGCTATGATTAGGCTAGATAACTGAACAAGACATTTGAGCACTAGTAGCGGCATTTAGACTTGCGCGCTTTCTGAATGACTATTTTTTGAACATGGGGCCTTCTTTCTATTTTTACAACCGCCCTCTTTTTCTATTTTTCTATTGTTTTTGAATTTTCTGTTTTTATCTATTTTTCAAACAATGGTATATACAATGATTGAAAATTTTTTAAACTCAGAAATCTTGGAAATGGTGAAACTTAAGCATCGTATCCTCATAAGGATCTCCTACCACTCTTGGTCCACTCAGCTCTTGAAAAGAGAAATTTGGAAAATTTTCTCTTTCAAGCATGACATAAGGATTCATGCATGAATCTCTGAACAAACCAATATCTTCCCGCTGTACCTCTTGATACCTCTGATTTCCACTCCTTCCTTTACTGTACATATTTTTCAAGTAATGCATATATTATTTGTCATTTTTGAAATATATAATGACATCATCAAGGTATGTCAACATGCAGAAATTCAGGACTGGAAACATGGATTTTAGGAGCATATTTTTGATATCCGGTGGTTTTGCAGTTCTGAATTTGAAACTGGAACTACTTCCAGTATACTGGAAAAAATCTTTGAGCTGTCTACTTTGCAATGGAATCAATTGGCTATACCCTGAAACATCATCTTGCAAAGGCATATGATTAAAAGCACTTATCATCGGTATATCATGGTCTTGGGTAGGAAGGATAAAATTTCTGTCACCAGGATGTGTATTAGTGTTTCTAAAATCAAAATAGATCCTATGACCAACTATTTTATCTTTGACTATTACTGATTGGTTTAGATTCTTGTATTTTCTTTTGTCGAAGTTGTTTCTTGGAGTGATGGTAGTGGCATAGTGTTTCTCACTGTTTTCTCTGTATGAAGTAGTATTCTGAATGAGATTTCCAATTCTAGCAGTTCTAAGTCTTTGGTGGAGTGACAGAATATTAGCCAATTCAAGTAACTCAAGTATACTTGGATTGCAGTCATCATCTTTGCTCATAAGGATTTTATCAGGCATTTTTTTCTGGATTTTGAACTGTTATGGCTACAGTCAAGGTTTCATTTGCAGTGGAAGAGTTATGTGATGGTAAATCCTTGAGGTATGGTAAAAACATTAAGCTTCCCTGCTCCTAAGTTCCAAAGAGGTTTGTGATATGTAAGTCTTCTAATGCCTCTATTCTGAAAAAGTTTCCTAATGTTACTGCTGATGTTTGCCTAAGGTTTGAGTAATTTGCTTGATAGTACATAATGGTTTGCGCTTCTTGCTCTATCCCTATTTGAAAAGGAACATACTCACTTTCCTCAAGACATAATTTTTCATGATCATGATAGTTTTGAGTGTCTAGTTCATCATAGAGAACTAGGGGCAGCTGATGTGGTGGGTCTAAGTTTGTTTCAAATTCTTCTGATTGTTCTTCAATGTCCTCATCAGTGTGTAGAATGAAAGAGTTCAGATCAGAATGCAAGGAATACATTGGGATGTTATTTGGCCTCTCTTGGCTACTGATCATGTATTTCATGTGTGATTCTCGATAGAGTATTCTAGTTTGGTCAAACACAGGAATAGTGGCATAGGACATATCAAGTTGAATATTTCCTTGAAGCTTGGCTCCCCAAGATCTGGATAGAAGCATTTTGTACTTGGGAGGGATGTCTGCTACCACAATGTCCATGATCAGATGTTTTGCAGGTACTTGGGCCAAACTGAAACAAAGATCTTTGATCAAACCTAGACATTTGACTCTACTTGAATCAAATGAATATAAGTCTTTGTATGGTCTTATGATTTCTAGGCCTAATATTTCCATTACAACCTTTGGCATAATATTATGCGAGGCTCCGGAGTCTAGCATGACATTGTGAAGGATTTGGTCATGGATATTCAGACTGATGTAAAAGGGAAGAGTGGTTTCTTCTTGGAATTTTCCTTCTATTTTCGGACCAAACAACACTTCAGGAGTGTCGTCAGCTAGATTAAGGTTGTTCGCATAATTTCCTATATTCAGGACCTTTAACACTTGGGATTTATAAGAGCCTTGGGCAATACGTTTAGTGAGAGGCATGGTAATCTTTATTTTGGTGATTTCTCCCTCAAAACTGAAAGGTACTTGTAGTTTAGACAGGTTCGCTTCAGCTTTTTCAGCCATGACCTTCTCTATGTTCTGAGTTTGTTGGCTTTGTTTTGGGATCTTGTTTGACATAGCCACCTCGGGAATCTTTGTGGAAGTACTAGGAGCATCTGAGCCAAGACTTGTTTGGGTAACTTTATCTTTGTTTTGGCCTTTTTTCCTGACCATGATTTTGTTGTTGTCCACTGCTTTTTTAAGGATGGTATCAGGGGTTTTAGCAGTGTCTGAGCTGTCTTTCTTTGAGTTGTTTTGTTTTTTTCTACTTCTAAGGTCGTACTGCTTGTGAGCTTCTACTATGGCATTCTGAAAATCTATGGCAGGATCCTCGGGATCTTCATAGTTGCTTTCATCCTGATTCGGAGAGAAGAATGCTTGTTCTTCTTTTGTGAGGTACACCTCACTCTCATTATCAGACCCTATGAGGTTCAAGTGATTTTCATCAATGGGTTATGTATCCCTATCATCTTCTTCCACATAATTTTCATTAAATGGTGGCCTAATTTGTTGGTCATTTTCCCTTGGTTTGTTTTGAGGCTGTTCCCTCCTAAAATTTTGGTTCCGGTTTCTGTTTGGAGGGTTTGGCTGGTTGTCCTTAAGAGGGGTCTTTTCACTTATATTTTCCCACATTTTGGCCATGGACCTAACCAAGTCATCTATTCTAGGATCTAAGGAAGGGGATGAAGTGGAGACCTCATCCCGGTATGTGACTTTCCTTTCTGATCTAGTCCTAGCTCTTTTTTCTGCTAAGTTGGCTTCTGCCCTTATGGCTACTTTTTGCATTTCCTCTAAGGTAAGGGGGTCCTTGTCTCTTAGTTGATAAGTCATGTCTGGGTCAAAGCCCCCGGGGAATTTTTCCAAGGCTGAGCCAAGTGGGGGTTTGAAGTGAGGTGGGAGGGCGTTATACACACTGTTGAACCTAGTGTAGTATCCCTGGACACTTTCCCCATTTTCCCGTTTTAGATTTTTATACTCTGACAGGATTTGAATGGGGTTCTTTCAAATTTCCCACTTGTTTATGAAGGTTTGGTAGAGTTCTGGGAGGTTGTGGATGCTGTTTGGAGTTAAGCTCTTAAACCATTTTTTGGGTTCTCCTCCCAGGCTTTCGGTGAACATCCTCATTTTGATGGTCTCGTCTTCTATTTCCATGTATTCAAAGGCATCACTAATCCTATCTACATGCTATTGAGCTATGGTAGCCTCAAATCCGGTAAAGTGTGGGATTTTGGATTGATAGTCATTTTGTAAGGGATCCAAAGGCTGTGGCAACACCAAAGGTGCATACCAGGCTTCCATGATGGGAGCTAATGGATGATGTACAAAATGAGGGCTTGTGGGATGAGCTGAGGTGGTTTGAATAGTAGTAGTTTGGATGGGTGTGGCAGATGTACCTGGACTAGTGATCTGATGTTGAGCAGATCTGGGATGGTAGGAGCCAAAGTGACGGAGAAGCTGAAAATCGGGAGGTGTAGTAGGCGAGGCTTCTCTACTAGGACTCTATGGCAGATCTAGGGGCTCAAGATCGTCATAGCCTATCTTACTTTGTGACTTGCTTCTAAAAATGGTTTTTGCTGATTTTAAATCAAAGGGGGGATCCTGCAAGGTTGTGAGATGTTCAGGTACTGATCTTGCTTTACAGATGGACCTATTGGTAGCTAAATTGCCAGTTTCGGAAGCTTGCCATAGAATCTTCTCTGGGTCATCTACTATGATAGGGGGATTTGGGTCTGGATGATATCTGGTGTTGATTCTTTGTGAAGCCAGATTTCGAGTCTAGAGTTTAGAGAGGATGGTATTTGTGATTGTTTCGGATGGATGGCCTCTCTACGGTTTTACTAATGTGAAGGATGGTCAAAACAAAAAGGATGGACTAGTGGAGTCGCCAGGTGGATTTCTATGAGAAATATGTTCCACCACCAACACTATCAAAGATGCTTATGGGAAAAAGTTTTATAGCAAACTTTGAGATGGAAACTTGCAAAGAGAGTGATTCACTTGGTTTTAACAGTTTGTTGGGCTGTATGGACAAGCTAATGGTTCTCTTGGCAAGAAGACTTCTGCTTATCTCCTATGTTTAGGTGAGGTTTTATGAATTGCTAAGTTATACTTAGTTTGACACTGATTACTGAGTTTCTATCCTAAGCTTAAGTTTTTGGAAGGATGAGTTAGCAGAAAGGTATGGTTTAAGAATTTTTTGGTCTTTTTATGGAGTTTTTTAGGCCTACTGGAGGCTAGTGGAGTCGCCAGGTGGAACTTGGTTGTTTTGAGGTATATGTATATGGTCCACCACTAGTACTGACAAAACCAATCTAAGGGAGTTTTTGGGTTTTTTCTGAGTTTTTTATGTAGTTCTTAGGTTTGTAAGAGTTTCCTACAGATGAGTCATCATTTTGATAGGATGGTGAGACAACCAGATTCTACACTTCTAAGTTTAAGATTTTGAGAGCTCCTAAGGGATACCTAGGATGTTTTGACTCAAGGTCCCACTGTGATCGCCATTATGTTAATGAGCAGTAGGGATAAGTCAATCAGATAGTATTTTCAAAGGTCTCTAAAGGTTTAGGGAAACTAAGTTTGTTTATCACTCAGTGTCCCACCGTGATCGCCATTATGTTGGGGTCCCGTGATTTGGCTGATTGGCAAGCCAAATGACAGTGTAACATCAAACTAGTCTTTGGAGCCCAAGGACCTAGCCTTTTTGGACTCAGAGAGGGCTCTCTCTATCTGTGTAAGGGATATTTGTGTGTTTTCTTATTGTGTTTTGATTTTAGGCTAGTTATGAAGTAGGTTTTTGGTTTTGGTTTTTAGGTTGTGAGGGATGAACTGATCAAAGACATAAGATAGGTAAAAATATGTCAGATCAATTGGGCTATGGGGTCGAAAAGGTCAAGAAAGCTTTTAGATGGTGATACAAGGTTGTTGAAGGGCCGATTTGATTCGAGGTAAAATGGATCTTTGGGAAAAATGGAGTGAGATGGACATCAAGTTTGTGAATAACAAAGGATTTCAAGCACAAATAGTTTAATAGCTGACATAAACATGGTAGGGAAAACCATTAATCATGAGAAATGTAACTATAAGCTAATCAATGCATAGAAATAAACATTCAAGCCATGCATAGAGATATATGACTCTCTAACTTTGGGAAATGGCTATCAGACTTTGGGGAAATACATTTAAGACAGACAAACAACTCAAATCACTATGTCGGAACGCCTAAACACAATACTTCAAGCTATTGGGCACTTTGAAAACAAGATCGCATAGTCTTAGGCAAAGGGCAAGATCGAAACAAGACCTCCTTGGTTCAACAAATGACAATCTAATCAGTCAAAGAGAAGTTTCATAGATGGAGCTATGGCTAGCCATGAGTAAGCAGGGCATACCGTAAATCATACTTAGCATGCATAAAACCATGAATGAAACAAGAAAACAATATTCTTAAGTTATTAAAGAGAAATCAAGAATTCTTTAATGTGACTAAGAATGAAGAAAACATGGAAGCTATGAAGAAACAGGAAATTTGAGGTGCCTCCAAGGGCATGTCTCAAATTTTTTCTCTACTGTCCTATAGCAAGCAAGAAAATGGATTTATGAATGAAAACTAGGAAACAAAACAGAGAGAGAGACACTATACCATTCTACCAAGTCATGGAATCCAACAACAATCCTCTTTCATCATCCAAGAACATCCAAGAAACTATCCAAAAGCATGAGACAAGTATTTCTTCCAAATCTTATATGACCATATATTGCTTCTATTCATCAAGTTCAGCCTTTTTTTACAATGAAAGCCTTTGGAATATATAGGCCAAAGTGAGGAAAACCTCTTAGTTCAACTTGCAATCTCATTGGCCTATCCAAAATATCTGATTTTGTCCTTTAGGCTTTGCAAAGCCCAAGGCACAAAATATCTAATAAAATATCTAAAAAATGCTAAAAAAGTGAAAAATATTGACTTTTCATAACTTATCATGTACAAAAATAGCTAAACGCACATGAAGAAAAGTCAATTTTGAAAGGTTTAATTTTTACAAAAATACTCAAAAAATATATCAGCAAAAGGTCCCTTGACTTGCCAGCAACCTTTGTAGGCCTTCCCGATGTCGAAACAAGGCTCATGATAGCTCGTTGGAAAGCTTTGAGTGTCTACTTTCTGAAAATATTCATTTTTCTCTCAACTGACCACTAGAATTCCTCAAAAAATAGGCTTGTGTGTAAGAACCCAAAAAATAAGCCTTGTTGATAAACGGGGCAGAGTGTAGAAAAAACGAGTGTTTTTCGCCATTTTGGGGGAGAAAAAGATCTTCAATTGTTCAAAAAATCACTAAGTATGTGCCCCTAAAAATATGGTATCCAATGATACCATTTTCATCCTTTTATGATGTCCCAAACTGAAATGGCGATGCCCATGAGTTTTGGCCAAAAACCCAAAAATGACAAAAAACCAAAATATGTCGAATTTCGCCCAAACTTGGTGAGCATGACCCTCAAGGGTTTTCAGCAACATGTTGTGAAGCAGAGGCCAATTTGGAGCCTTGAGGTGTCTTTCCTCAATTTTCATTCTAGGCACTTCCCTTTAGCTTCCTTGAGTTTTTCTTGAGCAGCCTTCAACTTCCGCCGGGCAAATTGATTGAGCTTTTTATAATGCCCGGTCATCCTCCATTGAAGGTCTAAGTCCCTATTTGCCTTCTCCAATTTCTTCTCCAAGTGATTATTAACTCTCTCAAGCCATGCTTCCCGATTGTTCTCTATCTCTTGTTCGAACAATGTAGTGAGAGGGGTAGATTGGAGAACGACATCTTCTTCTTCTTTTTGTTTCTCAAGGGCCTTTTTTAGCCCCATGGTTCTTGGCCTATTTCGCCTAGGCTAATCTTCACCTTCACTTTCATTGAACTCACCCATGAGTTCTTCCAATCTCATATGTGCTTTGGAGGCCTCCTTTTTGTATCGGATGGCCTGTGTCTCATATACAACCATATGGACACTCATCTGCTTGTTTTGAACTTGCAAAAAGTGATTGAAGTTCCTCGCCCTATCAAGATGAGTCTTCAAGGCATCAATTTGGCTTTCTCTATGGATCAAGAGGTTTTCTAGAATCCAGGCTTCATTATCACTATCATCACTTTGGATTTGGATGATTTCGAATTCCCTTTCCTGTTCATGACTGCTTTCTTCCTTGTCCTTCCCTTTGCTTTGGGTGGCTCTTTTAGTCCTCTTCCTCTTGGGAAATTCGACCATGGGCTTTTTGGGAAATTTTCCCTTGCTTCGGAGGGCCCCAGTCACATTTGGAGTTACAACTCTAGGCACCCTTTTCTTTGATGTCCAGGGCTTAGCAACTTTCAGAGAAGAGAGCATGGCCCCTTTCCTAGGAGAGGCAGCTAGCATATGCTCCATGGGCTCTTTACCCTTGTCACTTTGCCGCTCATTTTTTCCACTGTCTTGGATTTATTTATGGATGCCTTGGATGTCATTTTGTGCTTACTTTTGAGGGTTGTCCTCCTCACTGTGCTGCAACTTTTTATCCTGCTGCCCCTCTTCTTCTTAAGCTTGATGTTCCTTTTTAGGAGGCTGCTGTGCATCACCCTGAGGCTGCCTTTTCTCATCATGTTGTAGCTATTGTGTATCATGTTTTGGATGCCCCTGTTCAGCATCTTTATGGGTCTGCTCACCCTCACTATGTTTCATATCCTCATGCTGTTGTCCTTCATCATTTTCCTCATCATCCCCTTGCTGTTCTGTTTCACTTTGATGCTGCTCATCAACACTTTCTTCTTCATCCCCTAGCTGCCCTGTTTCATCCTGCTGCTGCTCATCATCACTTTCCTCTTCCTGCTCATGTTCTTCTTCCTCATCATGGTCATGCTCTTCTCCTTCTTCAGGATCTTTTGTTTGTTCTATGGTAAACTTGAGCTTCTTGGGAATAGGTCTGCTAGAAGAAGGCGAAGGATGGTGAGTAGGAGGTGTAGGGGATGTATGAACTGGAGGGACAGTGGAGAAATCTGGATGGGTGATGAAAGTATCCCAAGAGACCTCCCTCTTTTCAAGCTGATGAAGAATTATGACTTTGATGAGAGAGTGATGGAAGAGGCAGGCTGTTTGCTGTGAAGGAGGCTTTTTCTGAACAGTGGAGGCCATTTTCTCAATGCTCCTGTGTAAGAAGAAAGGAATATTTAGCAACTTGGCCCTTATGAAATGCATGAGCAGTTGAATGTGATAGGCATAGACTCGGGAGAATCTTCCCTCACAAGTGAAGTATTTCATGATGATCTTCATGAGGGGGGCATAGCTAGTCAAAAGATATGAGAAAGGGAAAATGGAAGGACATGAATCTCTGTGCTCAGGCTTTAGAAAGGGTTTGTATTCTTCTGAGTCCAGGTGGATTTTTTTAAACCACTTCTCCCCGGCATAAGGGATTTTAGTGGCCTTGGAGATGGACCTTGGAGAGAATTTGAAATCAAGGCCTGCCACCTAGAAATTCTTGTCTTGAAACCTCAAAGCGCAAAGATGTGTCAAAGGAGACTCAGCTCTTCACCTCTTGCACTCTTTGACAAAAATATAAACACCCAACCTCATGGAAATTGAACAGGATTGATGGGTGGGCATTCACTTCTTCAGTGGAAACATGCTCAAATCTCTTATGCAAGCCACTCCTACTATTCTGCCTGGGAGGCATCTTGTTTTGAATGCTCTCTACAACACCAAGCTGCCTCAAATGGCTTTTTGAAATGCTTTCTCAAACACAACTTTGTCCTCTTTGTTAGTCACTGTTTGACCAAGGAAAATTTACCCCAAAAGCTGTGTGAAATCTTTCTTTAATGTCAGCTCTCTGCTCCTTACAAATCATTGTTTGTCTTCCTTTATATTCCAATCAACAAATAGTTATCAAATAAAAAGGTACAAACAGTCAAATGATTACTGTGTTTGGAGAAGGTCACAAAGCTCTTTTGTGTTTTGGTGTAAGCAAGACAGCCTTGTAGAAAACAAAACACCCCTCCCAACCAAAAACACTCCTCTTGTTCTTCACTGTTTTACATACACAGTTAGACAAAACACCTTCAAATTGAATTAACAACTTCACTCACCATATTCTGTTTCATGGATCAAAGGAGGCAGCCCTAGTTTCACTTTTTTCCACATGGAGAGGACTTTTTGAAGGGATAAAGTATTTCAGGCTTGATTATTGTTGTCTTTTTACAAAACTGTTTCTCTACTTGTCTCTTATACCCTGGTAACAAAAAACAATCTCAAATGATTTTACAGAATCTCTCACCACACTTTTTATGGGACAAAAGAAGGCAGCAATAGTTTCACTGTTTCACTTATTCGAAAGGAGACATTCTTTGAAGGTGACAAGGCATTCGAACTAAGACTACTGATTTTAACATAGGCTCATTGATGTCACCTCACCATCACTGTGCTTTCCTTACAACCACTTCTTTACCTTCTAATCACTGTTTTCACCATACACTTGGCTAACAGAGGTTAGCTTTGCCCTATCACAGTCAGGGCACCTCCAACAATTTGAAAAAACCTCTAATACTGTGTATATTTTGACTTGCAGGTAGTGTTATGTTTTAGCACTGTTTTGAGGGTAGTTTTAGGCTCTTTGAAGCTAAAATGAACACTCCACTAGCCTCCCACTGTAGCAATCTTCTTCAAACTATTTACCCAAAACACCTTGATTTATGCCAAAGAGCTTCATTTTTTCAATCACCATCTAGTAGCTCGAATATATCAAGGAGGTAAATGAGAATACCTTGAAGATGGATGGTAGCCTTTGTTGAAGAGCTTGAGCAATTTTCAGAGCTTGTTGGAGGCATTTTGATTGTTAAAACATGCTTGACACATTCAAAAGGGTAATTGCCGTGCAGCAATAGGGGTGTTGGGTCGATGATGGGCGGTCGTGACCGGCGCCTATAGGCATGTCGCACGCCGCTATAGGCGTGCCGCGCAACAATACAAACTCTTCGTAAATTGACTCCTGAACACGCCGTGCGGTCTCAAAGCTTCAAAATTTGCAAACTTGCTCGAAAACTCTCTTCGGTCCAGTGAGCAGCTAAGATGAGATGTTGTTTGCGTTTTGAGAATTTCAAATGGGCTTGCAATGGTCCTTTCAACTTCTTTTGAAAGAAAAAAGTCAGAGTCCTTTTTATGCTTTCTTGGTGAGGGTTTTTGAAAATGCTTTGAAAAGGCCTTTGCTTTAAACAAAACTTGAATCCCTGTCCTTTTAAAACATAACCGAAACTCTTTTTGGTTCAAATAAATGACATAGTGGCAAGAACCACTTCCTTTATAGGCATGACCCATTTTTAAGAAAAGCAGCCCTTTTAAGAATTAAAAACTTTCCACTGTTTCTCACTAAGGAATGAGACATTTTTTCCTTTTTGATATCTGTACTGTAGAAAGAAAATCAACTCTGAGCCATGTGAATGACTGTAGGTGTGCCTTTTGAATGATACTGCCTTTTTTACTGGGGGAAAAACTTAGCTGCAATTTCCAAATCCTTTTTCCACCTCTTGTCTTTGTGTTGTTCATTTGCGAAGTCCCCTTTAGAAAACACAGCTTAGGTTACCTCTTTGTCACTTTTGACAAGTTTGAAAAAGATTTTTATGAATAGGAAGGGCAACACCTTTTTGAATATCAACATCACTCAGTTTTTTTCTCTTTGAAAAGGACACCTGTTGAAAGACACATTGTGATATGTGAGGTTTTCTTTGACATTTTTTAAGGAGGTAGCTCACCCTTTTAAAACTTAAACTGACAGTTTCTGCTCCTAATGCTTTGAAGGTGGTCATGCCTACTGTGAAGCTGATTGAACTGGCAGGCGCTGCTCTGAGTCTCTCTTGACTGTGAGTGAAGAACCTCACCTGTATTTGTAAATGAAAAACTCTACTATAAATAGCTTCCATCATCAAGGCAACTTACCAACCCTGGATTTCTAAAGTAATGAGCCTTCAACTTTTATGGAGATAAAACAGGGGATGATGAACTGAAATTTGAAATGTGAACATGGGAAGGCTGTCCCTTTGTTCTTCTGTGAAGGAGGTATGCAAGAAACATGAATTTTCATTCATTTCACCCCTTTTGAGAGCAGTCCCTTTTGAAAACCTTGCCACATGCAATAATTGCTTTTCATCTTCAAACAATGGTGAGTACTTTACTTTGTTTATGAAGGAGGCCTATTTTTGACAGATGTCTGGTTTCTTTTCAACCTCTGTTTCATCCAAATGAAAAATGTTTGATGAACATACTGATAGTGATTTCCTTTATACTTGATGGCAGAAGTCAGTTTGAGACCAAGACTGTTTGACTCCTTTGGCCAGCTGCTTAACAATATTTCTTCATTGATAACCAACCTATTAGCTTCACATTGTATTTCAATAACAATGAAACTTATGTAAACAATTTTTAAAAGCACCACTTCTTTGCCTCTGCTTTTAACGCTAGTTTTATTCAGAAACCCTCAGTTGCTATTTTATTGTACCTAAAATTTTCCTTTATAGTTTAGTGAAAAACTTAAAATCAAACTTTATCCCTGGCCCTCTGCTTATAGATGAAGGAGGCCTTCTCAGTATTTAACCCTCTGCTTATAAAATGAAGGTGGTTTTCTCAGTGATTTCATTTCATCAGCTTTTAACAGTGTTATTTTTCCTTTCACTGCCTTTTCATGCTTGAGAAAATGAAGAATGACAAATTGATAATAGTCAAGATGGGCACTTCTCTGAGACATGCAATTATTCTTTTCAAATACCTCTGTGCCTCTTTAGACATCACAAGCAGTTTGGCTAGTATTTGCAAAGCACTTCTTGTCATTCATAATTTACTAACCTTTGACTGTGATTGCAGGAGGTTAATGAAACAACTCCTTGCCCTGTAGCTGCATCCCAGGCTAAAAATCACATGAGAAGCAGTTGTCTTCTCATGTTGAGCTAAATACTGTCTTCTGGGATGCTGGTACACTTCTGCTCTTGAAAGATCCATTGAAACACTGTAAAACCACCTAATATCAGTTTGACCTAGGGCATGTGCATTGCTGAGACTTTATGGCTTGTTAGTGGCACAAATTAAGGGTGTAACCAACTTTATTTGTAGAATGGGAAGGTCTATTATGACTGGTCTATAGCAGATAGAGGTTCTTTGGCTTTAGGATAGTTTGCCAAGGGAGAAATGCCTAGAGCACCACTACCTAACTTAGGGGAGACTTATTTGGATAGATTTGGATTATTTTCTTTGGAGGTAATGGACAAGCTAGTATGGCTGAGGCTATATAGGGCTTGATAATGAGGTTTCATCTCGTCATGGGCGGATTGAAAAGGTAGGAGGGCAAAATTTTTTTATGGGTGTTTTCCAGCTGGCAAATTTGACAATTTTTTAGATCAGCTACTAGAAAACTTGGTTGTTACAACTAGTCATCACCAACAAGTGAAAAATACTGATGACTAACAAGATCTACAAAATACCATGGGAAGAAAACTATCGTGCCCAAAACCATGTGCAAAAATCACGCGCAAAACCATAAGTAGGTCCTCCCACCTATTATAGGGTCCAAAAAAAGTGTCCCGGGGCACTACCATAGACCTCATGTAGGGGTGATGTTGCCCCCCTGTAATGGCCAGTGCAATGAATAGGAGGGGATTGTGCCCCTCCTGTGACTTCCCTGCGTGTGCTAATAGTCGTGGAAAGAACATAACACACACCCAACACGCACTATGCCGTGAAGTGTCCACACAAAAAGGAAAAAAATAATACCTATGGAGGTTAAATAGGTGAAGTGTTGGATTCACATTTCAAGCTTGAATATACCCTCATTACATGCATGAACAACACACTGATGGGAAGAATGTGGTATATCTTGGACTCAGGTGAATCATTCCACATGACAGGGTTTAGATACCTTCTCAATGATTTGGAAGAGAAATATTTGTAGATGCACATTGAGATGGGGGATGACATAAGGTATAGTGCGAATGAGGTTGGTACAATAATCGTTCAGAGGGAGTCGGGCTCCCCCCTCATGCTCAAGGATATCATGTTTGTTCTGGGCCTAAAGAAAAATATCGTATTTGTTGCAGTTTTGGAAGACCGTGGTTATTATGTGATATTTAGAAAAGGAAAGGCATTCCTGAGACACATAGCCACAAGATATGTGAAGTAAATCGGGGTTCGTGTGAAGAACATATATTATCTAGATGTGGAAGATTGTATTGCATCAATCAAAATGGTATAGAAGGTGTACAAGTGCTATGTTGGTGAAATTTGGCATAGAAAAATTAGCCATTTGCATCATGGAACCATGAAGATCATGAAGCATATAACCACATGCCTCTCCAAAGGAGCACTTAAGCAACATGATGTATGAAAAGGATGTACTTTGGGGAAGCACACAAAATCCACATTCCATGAGCGAGACAACAAAGAGCATGCAATCCTTGAAAGGATCCACTCTAATGTATGTTGACCTTTCTCGATAGCCTCCACTTCCAAGCATAAATATTTTATCATTTTTATTGATGACTTCTCACAGAAGTTTTAGATCTTATTCAAGCGTAATAAAGATGAGACATTCTCCAAGTTCGTTGAATTCAAGGCACTGGTTGAGAAATAACCCAACAAGAAGGTGAAGGCTCTCATAAGAGATAATGGAGGTGAGTATGTGTCGAATGAATTTTAAATTTATGTACAATAGAAGGAATTTGGAAGGATTTGACAACACCCCACAACCCACAACAAAATGGGGTGGCTGAGAGAAAGAACCATAACATTGTGGGAGAAACGAGGGAGATGTTACATGACTAAGGCCTCCCTCTGCAATTATAGGTCGATGCATGTAACACAATAGTATATTTGAAAAACCAGAGTCCTCATTGAATTTTGGGCATGATTAAATAGGAGGAGTATTTCTCGGGGAGGAATCTAGATGTGTCGCACTTTAGGATTTTTGGAGCCTCTCTCTACTGCCATGTCTCCAAAGAATCAAGGAAGAATCTAGAGATGACAAAAAAATGGGGGTGTTTGCGAGTTAAAAAAAACCTCTCCACACAGACCGTGTGTACCATCCCTTAGAATGCGAATTGCGTGAAGGGATATAACATTTTATGAGGAGAAGGCAATGAGGGGCTCTCTTGAGAGGGAGCTTCAGATCCCACTAGAAGAGGAGATTTTAGCTCCAAAGAAGGGACCTCAAGAAGTTGTCGAGAAGCCACAAATTTAGGAGCAGAGAGTGGAGACCACCACTCAAGCAGAATAATCTAGAGAAGGCAAAAAAAGGACCAGGGAAGCTGAGAGACTTGTGCAAGATGTGAGGGAGAATGTGGGTGCTCCTTCAAATGTGCATGGGCATAGATGGTCACCATATCAGTACACTGGCTACATGGATCTAATGACTGATCTTGTAGATACCGAGTCATCCTCTATTGAGGAAGAAGTAGAGAAACCTATATGGATTGATGCAACGTTGGAGGAATATGAATCCATTGTAAAGAAAAATGTTTAGGAAGTGGTCCCAAGACCAACAGATAAATCAGTTGTGGTGTAGAGATGGATCTTCAAGGTAAAGTAAGCAACTGGTGGAAGTGTAGAGAAGTACAAGGCCAAATTTCTGGCAAGGGGTGCTCTCAAGTTGAAGGGATTAACTATGATGAGACCTTTTATCCTGTAGCAAGTACTCATCCATTAAATCAATTCTTGCTATGGATGCACAGATGGGGTGGATTATCCACCAGATGGATGTAAAAAATCTATTCCTCAATGTAGTTATTGAGGAAGAGGTGTAAATCGAGAAACCATAAGGATTTGAGACTTTTGATCTGGATCTTCATGTGTGAAAACTCAAGCAAGCATTGTAAGGTCTCAATCATGCACCTCGTTCTTGGTACACTAGGATAGATAGCTATCTCATCGGTTTGGACTTCACCAAAAGTGAAGCAGATGAAAACCTATATCATATTTTTCTAGAAGGTAAATTGTTTATTATTGTCTTATATGTCGATGACTTGATTTTAATTGGTGGTGAAAAACTGATCAGATCTTGCAAGGAGGACCTTGAAAGAGAATTTGAAATGAAGGACATGGGTCTCATGCACTACTTCATCAGACTGGAAGTATGGAAAGGCGATGGGGAACTTTTTTTCTCTCAAGGAAAGTATGCAAATGAGATACTATAGAGGTTCCACATAGAGAGTTGCAAACCCATGGATACACCTCTAGCAACGAAATGGAGGAAGGAGGATGCCACTTCATGTGAGGAAGTTGATGCTACTATCAGCTAGTGGGTTCAAGATCCGAATGGAAAATGGTATCCACCAATGGTGTTCATCCACCCATGTTATCCATCCACCCATGGAATTTACCCATGGTATTGCAAATGGAATCAACCCACGGTATTTATTCGCCTATGGTATTGTAATTTACATCTATCCATGATATTCATTCACCCATGGTATGTATCCACCCATGGTATTCATCTACACATGGAATTTACCCATGGTATTGTAAGTGGTATCTACCCATGGTATTGACCCATGGTATCCACCTATGGTATCTACCCATAGTATTATAACTCAAAAAAAGGCTATAAATAACAAGCCTCACTTTGTAAAAGGAAATATTTTCCACCACAATGTAGCTTCTACAATTATTCTCTGTTTTAATAAAACAAGTTTCTTTGTGGTTTTATTTGCAGTGTGTTTTCTCCTTTTTTTTGGCATTCTAATTTTGCATATCTTGCCTCACTTTGTAAAAGGAAATATTTTCCACCACAATGTATCTTCTACAGTTATTCTCTGTTTTAATAAAACAAGTTTCTTTGTGGTTTTATTTGTAGTTTGTTTTCTCTTTTTTTTCTGGCATTCTAATTTTGCAGATCTTGTAAGATCCATTTCAACTTTTTAGATCTACAAAATTAGAATGCCAGAAAAAAGAGAAAACACACTGCAAATAAAACCACAAAGAAACTTGTTTTATTAAAACAAAGAATAACTGTAGAAGCTACATTGTGGTGGACAATCTTTCCTTTTACAAAGTGAGGCTTGTTATCTATAGCCTATTTTTGAGTTATAATACTATGGGTAGATACCATAGGTGGATACCATGGGTCAATACCATGGGTAGATACCACTTACAATACCATGAGTAAATTCCATGTGTAGATGAATACCATGGGTAGATACATACCATGGGTGAATGAATATCATGGATAGATGTAACTTACAATACCATGGGCGAATAAATACCATGGGTCGATGCCATTTACAATACCATGGGTAAATTCCATGGGTGGATGGATAACATGGGTGGATGAACACCATGGGTGGATGCCATTTTCCATTCGGACTAGTTCACTAATGTATCTTATGAAAACACGGAAAAATATGTGCTATGCAGTCAAACAACTAATCCAATATATGGTTAGGCCAACCAAATTATTTTGGAGGGCAGCTAAGCATATTCTACGATACCTCAAAGGCACTACCCAGTTTGGACTATGGTACAAATGGACAAAGGGAGTGAAGATATTTGGCTTCATAGATTCATATTAGGCAAGGATTCCATCAAAACGAAAGAGTACATCAGGTGGAATTTTTAGTCTTGGGTCCACAATGGTTTCCTAGTACAATAGGAAGAAAATATTTATGGAACTCAACTTGGTAGAAACAGAATATATGGCTGAAAGTTAAGCAAAATGTGAGGAGATATGGATGAGAAAGATACTTGTTGGATTTTTTGGTAAGACGATGGATCCAACTGTGATATATTGTGATAATCAGAGTTGCATCAAGCTCTTTGAGAATCCTATTTTTCATGATTGATCCAAGCATATGGATATCTGGTATCACCATTTATGGGATTGTGTGTAGAGGCAGATAATGATGTTGCAATACATTCTGATAGAGGAACAATATGCTAACATTTTGACAAAGGCCTTGTCAATAGGGAAGTTTGAGTTCCATAGGTGCAGGATAGGGGTGCTTGATAATCCATTTCTTATTGGGAGGGAGTGCTGAAAAATGCAACAAGAAATTCTCAATTTGATTTTTCCTTGATTAAATTGAGAAAATTTGAATTTCCACATCAACGAACAACTTGGATGATGTTAAATTATGTGACATGGTTTGTGTCACCCATTTAACTCAGTAAATTCGAGTTGGAGAAGTTATAGTTCAGTTAAGCATGTGCGATTGCTAATTTGTAGCAATCAAGGTTAGTTATCTCATGTTGTTTTCAATTAAACTAGTTCTAACTATTGGAGGAACTAGTGGAAGGTCAAGTTGTGCAGTGGGACTTTAGTCAAAATTAATGATCATCTAGTTAACATATAATCCCAAAATAACTAGTGCACATAGAGAATTCGAGTTCCCTAGGCTTGGTGGGGATTCCAAGGTCGTGTAACATCAGTTGTAGACTAGTCTTGAGTGTATAGGTGTTGCATGCAGTCAGAGGATCAGCCTAAAGGATTTGCACAAGAAATTTTATTAATTTCCTAAATAATATGGGCCTAATTCCTCAAGTAAAAATTCAAGGAAATGGGAGCTCCAACAGAGGCAAAAATTGACTAATCTTTGGTCATAGTCTTTCAGTGAGTAGAGAGATAGGTTATGCGCTTGCAAGTTTTGCTTAGTTGAGAAAAGAAATTGTAATACATATCTATTCTTCTTATTTAATGCAAGAAGGCATTGGGGTTTTTAGGAGTTTTCCTTCCTCAGGAAAAATACTTGTTGCATGTGTGTGATGTATTATTGCATGTCTAAAATTATTGTTCTAGATTGTGAATTACTTCCTGCAGAGCAGTAAAGTAGGTTTGTGTCTTCTGATTTTGATTAAAAATTCATGATAAATTACAAATATACATCATAATTTATACATGCCGATGATTGGTGAGATTTCTTAGTATCTGGGTTTACAAAAATCAGAAAGTGTATTTATATTTCAAGAAAAATATCTAAAATATATGTTGAAAATATTCAAAATGGAGGACTTTAAACCCATCACAACCCCCATGACAGTTGGATGCAAGCTATATAAATATGATGAGTCACATGAAGTTGATCATAGATTATACATATATATGATAGGTAGCTTATTGTATCTAACTACATTTAGACTAGACATAATGTTAGCTGTGGGACTTATAACAAGATATCAGTCAAAACCAAAACAAAGTAATCTTATAGCAACATAAAGAATATTCATCTATTTAAAAGGGACAACAAACTATGGGTTAGGGTACCCAAAAGGAAAATATTTTTCATTGACAACATACATAGATGCAAATTGAGCTAGCTACATAGATGATAGAAAGAGTATGAGTGGAGGTGCATTTTATTTAGGAGAATCATTGGTTGACTTGCTAAGTAATAAGGAAATATCAGTATCTCTGTCTATTGTAGAAGCAGAATAGATATTAGTTGTAGCTTGTTGCACATAAGTACTGTGGATGAAGCAAACTCTACAGGACATGCAAGTAATATACAACGAACCTATTCCTGTTCAGTGTGATAATACCTGTGCAATAAACATCTCAAAGAATCTAGTGTTACATTATAATACTAAACATATCCCTATAAAGTTTCATTTCCTTAGAGATTAGGTGGTTGAGCATAAAATGAAATTAGAGTACCTATAAACTAAAGAGTAGATAGAAGATATATTCACTAAGCCCTTGGCAAGATAACCATTCGAATATCTAAGGATCAAATTAGGGATAGTCCCTGCTCCCACTTCTCATTAGTTTGAATTCAAAGAGGAGCCTCAAAGGATTGCAAAGAATATGAAAAATAATGGAATATCTAAGGGGGAGACTCTATAAAAGCATCAAGAAGTATATGAACAACAACTAGAAGAAATAAGAATGATGCATTGTTTTAAGGGTCAAAAATTTGACTTAGCAAGAGAAGCAACATGAACTAGGCCATCTTCATCGTGAAAGATACCATCAATTCATTTCATCATTAAGAATATTATCTTGTGCAAAAAATTATGTATGAAAAATTAAATAAGAATATTCAAAACACATATGATCTATATTAACATTTTCATACTTAGTGAAAGCACTTTGAATATGTGTCTTGCTCAAAGTTTGTGTTCGCATCACTAGAATTCCTGAAAATTATTCATCTTTGATAAATCTAAATATACATGAATTATGCATCAAATTTCTTTGTATTTCCTATGTATTCAATTGATATTCTCTAAAATTTGAAGAAAGAAAAGCAAGAAACCCCTTCGAATATATAAAGTGAAAGTAAATGTGATGACGTCAAGTCAAGAGGAGCATAAATATATATCTTTCTAATTTATGTATGGTCCTTAGAATTCTTCAACATGAAGTTTCATGTGAATGAAAACCAAACCATATTATTTTCAACTACAGTGATAAAGTCACCAATGAAGACATAAATATATGCAGGAGTTAAACACATACTACATGAAGACATATACTATGATTCCTGAGACAAGGCCGAAGCAATACATATTTGGTAGAAAAATTAAGCATCTAATAATCATAGTATTGGTATAAAAAATCATCTTTCATAAATATACCATTAAATTCCCAAAAGAAAATGAAAGTTTGAATGAAGAGAAAATTAAGACCATACAATAAATTCAATGAATGAAGAGAAAATTAAGACCATACAATAAATTCAATAAATACAAGTATCTGTAAATGTATGCCTTGATATATGTAATAAGGTCAAAGAATTAAACATCCATTGAAATTGAGCACAGAAAATAAATTGGACTAAAGCTAAGAAAATTGAGCACAAGATCGATTATATCAGAGGCATGTTGGTCACATAAAAGGAACCACAGAAATATGCAGAGAATAATGCAGATTCTAATTGTGACTCAATTTTGTATCATCCCCAAATAAAATTTTACTGTAGATGAAGCCATACCAAGTGTCAAGTACAGCCAGAGAGAGACGAATGAGTCCCCTTCATACATGCTCAAATTACGTAGAATAGGAGAATTCACAGAGAAAAAATCACGGAGAAGAAATCTCACAGGAGGATTCACACACCTGATCATTGTAGAGGATTCACACACCTGATGATAAGAATATTTGATCATAAAAATGAAGCATCCACATTGACCTGAGACATAGTGTAGACTGAGAGAAACAAAATTACGATGGCCCAAAGAGACTTAAATGATGAAGAGAGTGAGTATTTGTAATACTACTCAAATGGATTGAATTGCCAAGGAGAGTTGGTAATGCATAAATGAAAGGTAACACAACAATTATGGGAACAAAAGAGTGCCAAATGACTGGGAGGATGGTAGAAGATGAAAAAGATGGAAGAGGAAGAAGGGACAGAGGAAGAGGCGACAAAGACACAGTGACATAATCCGTAGAGTGTTTTAGACCAAGCAGACGCTCCAAAGAAATCGTAACGTAGAGGTGAATGTGTAAGGAATTGTAACATCATACCAGGATAGGTCAAAACAATATAACGAAAAATGGATAGGCTGTGTCAGGCCATGCGACATAGAAAAATCATGCCAAGTGATAGAGAATTACGTCAGTTAAATAATGTGGCAAGTAATTTTTTTAAAACAATGCAATAAAAATTATAGAGATATGTCCTTGCAAGAAGTTGGACCAAGGTATCATGTAGAAAAAAATAAATTGATAGACTTTCCTTCCAATAACAATTTTTACTCTATGTGCTAAGAAGTGATCAAAATATGGGAAAAACCAAAGGAAGAATACATGTCCTTTCTTTCTTTTGATGTTATTGCACACACTCACAGTGTTTGTTTTATTTTATATTCAATGTTGTTGGTCAAATTCACTACACATCTTGGTTATCTGATGAAATAATTAATTTTGTTGAGTATTATATATAGCTGTCTACTAGACCTAATCATTGGTATGAACAAAATCTATGAAGGACTTGAATATAAAACCATTATTCTCGGATCTTGTAGACAGTTTGTTGGCATAGTGGTTTGAGGATGGATAACTCAGAAAACAAGCAGTGATTTCCATTTATCTAATAAATGATAGTGGCACATTAACTACCAAGTCATGCCTCATCATATAAAGAGGAAAAAACAAGTCAAACTATGGTTTGAGCTTTAAAATTAACTTGTACAATGGTATGGCTATACTAAATGACAATAGTGGAATGACAATGGTCAACATATAGAACACTTGAAATATAGTTGATAATGATTCTTGTAAACGTATACAATATGGCACAATGTTCACCAAATAAACCCCATTTCCATTGATGTCAAAGGGGAAGGTGAGGATAGGAGAAGTAATTCCGAGGAGAAATGAAGGATGACTTTCAAGGGGAGGAGCATAGTGTTTCCATCAATGCCAAAGGGGGAGAATGTTGGAAATGTTGGCATTGATGTCAAATGGTCATGGTCATGAGTCATGTTGATGAGTTATGTTAATTTTGAGGTTGTTTGAAGTTGCAAGTTTGATTTCTATTGTTGATTGCTTGATTTACAAGGGATGATAAAAGTGATGTAAAGTGTAAAGGCTGATCTAAGTTATGTGAAGTGAAAAGGATGATTAATTGATGTGATATGCAAAGGATTTGATGATTTTCCATTGATGATTGCTTCGATGTTTTTCCTTCAAACAAAATGAATATGTGACACATAAGAACCAAAGAACAAACCATCAAGTACCAACAAACTAGAGAACAAAGTTTGAAGAACATGTTACTTCTATTAAAAAAAATCAGTTGTACAAAATCATTTATATTTTTTGCCTTATTATAATTATAACATGGCTATTTCTCTAAGGAATAGAGTTATAACACAAGTAAAAAACTATGTACATTGTGTTACCCTAGACAATAACACACCCTATCTTTAAACAACCCACAATACAGAATATTTGTCCATCCGAGCCTTGTCTTATGCAATAATTAATGCTTGACCATGATTCTTCGGATGTGCAAATAGTACAAAGCTAATTTGTCTCAATTTGAGAGACAACTGAAAAAGAAGATGTGAGATGAAAATAGTCATGCAATACCAAGATACAACTCATTTTGAATTCCTTCATAGAATGCAAACAATCAGAGATCCATGCCTATAAATGATGCATTGTTGAATGAGAATTAAGTTTTTCTTTTTGTGAATTGAACATTTGTATGAGAGAGTTCTTGAACAACCTAGTAAGGAGAAAATATAAAGAGAAAGAGAAGAATGAGTGGAGCAGACTTGAAGAAGAGAAGAATATAGGATAAGCAATAGAAAAGAGGGCAGAAACTAATTTCAGAACAAAGACAAAGACCAAGTAACCAATAAATATGATTTGTAATTTGATTGAGAGATTGTAATCTCCTTTCAAGTTGTAGCTTGGAAAAGAACAAGTTAAAGCTTGTTGAGGTAGGAGCCTCTTGTGGGTTGTACCCCACAACCAATTTATGGGAGTTTGAGCTTCCTTTCAAGTTGAATATTGTGGAAGAAATTTGAGCCTACATAAAATCTAGTGTAACAAGGGAGTATGAGTTTTTCTTCACATCACTCTAGCTAAAAAATTTGTGGTTTTCTCCCTTTAAGGGTTTCCACTTATATGTAGTGTGTTCATGTGTTGCAAGTTGAATGTCTCACTTGTGTGAATTCTTTTGAATTATATTTATAAAAGCAAATGTATATCTCATAACTACAAAAGAAATAATTAAAAGTTGAACATATATGTAAGCCATTAGCTGCAAAAAGAAATACTTGAAAGTGGAAAATTAATTTGAATTTATTGATAAAAATTCACAATTACTCATTCACGCCCCTCTCAATAATTTCCAAATATTCATTAAATATTGCAACCATATCCCTAAATTAATACATAAAATATGTGAGGTAATTATCGACATGGCATTATATTGTGCAAATACTATAATAAGACTTTTAAGTTATGGTCCAATCAAATGTATGCAAAATATTTTTCTAAATAATATTGAAAAAAATATTTATTTTTCAATGTTAAAAATGATATGTTATATTGGTGAATGTTAAACTGAGATCATGGCTAACTTATTACAATTTAGTAGCTAACTTATTACAATTTTTCCTTAATAAAATTTTCTTTTCAACTTTATTCTATACTTCCATTCTTTAATTAAATTTATTTGCTAAATGAAAGTTAACACGAATAAATGTATGAAGGATTTAACTCGTTTAAACGATGAAATATCTATTTAAAAAAAATTAAATAATTTAATTAATTTTTAAAATGATAATTTAATGAATTTCTTTTAAAATTAACTTTCTATAAGATAGTGGTTGATCTAAATCTTTTCAATAGTTTTATAATTATTTACTTTATTAAAAATAAATATTAATTTTATGAGAATTTTGTATCAAAATTATTTAATTTTAATAAAGAATTTTTGAAATATTTATCCAAGTAAAATAGTGAAGTTATTCGTATCATTACTTTTTTTTTGTTTAGGTATTTAGTGGAATTCGAAATTAGGTGTTATTGTTTTTAGGTATTTAGTGAAATTGGAAACTAGGTGTTCTTGTCACATCAATTTTGTGATGCATTAGAAATCAACCCATGAAGTTCATAGTAATTTACCTAACATTTTATATAACATGCATTTGTAAGTGAACTACTACATGTGGAGAAGCTATCATCACTTTTTTGTTATTTTAGGTTTTATTTTTTTATCAACGATATTATTTTATTTTTATATTTTTTTATTAGTGACAAACAAATTGGATCTTGAACTAAAGATTTTTTTTTTCATTTTTTTTATTAATAATATTTTTTTAAATATATATATTTTTAAATATAGTTACAAACAAATTGGATCTTGAAATACATATTTTTTTTTATTTTTTTATTTTTATATTGTAGAAATTTTGGAGTAGGTGAGTGGGACAATCTACATATTTTAAATCAATTATTTTAACATTAATCATTATATATATTATGGAAATTTTTGGGTAGGTGAGTAGGACAATTTATATATTTTAAACTAGTGATCATAACATCAATCATCAAGGAGTGACCTTATATCAACCAATGATCTTAACATCAAGAAATTTTTAACAATATACCCAATTATAGTCTATCAAAAGCTCTATAAACCCATTTTTCTTTTAAATGATATAACAATTTATTTTCTTTTCATTATTATTATTTTTTAGAATAGTGACCTTGCATGAAAATGAATAAAGTTAGAATTTTTTTACACAATTTAGCCATGGCTAACTATTTCAATTACTATTATAGATTAAATCTTCATTATTATATAGAGTAACTTTAGTAAATGAATAGTAACTTACATAACCAAAAAACCATTGTTGTAGCATATTAACAATAAATTTCTGAAGTAACCTTGCATCATTTTCATGATTCCTTTAACTAGATTAGTTAAAAACATACTAGATATTATAAATATTCTAGATTAAATCTTCATTATTATATAGAGTAACTTTAGTAAATGAATAGTAACTTACATAACCAAAAAACCATTGTTGTAGCATATTAACATAAAATTTTGAAGTAACCTTGCATCATTTTCATGATTCCTTTAACTAGATTAGTTAAAAACATACTATATATTATAAATATTAGCTCATGCAAGGAATCAACATCATAAAAGTAGCAAAATAGGCAACAACATCATTAGACACCGATATAGATTGGAAATCTTGTAGGGTGAAAGCCAAATAAACATTTGATTTTATTATTAAATGCTGGTGAAGGTGTTCACCCCTCACTAAATGGCTTGTAAGAGACTCCATCCCTTAACCATTGTCATAAAACCTTACAAGGAAATTTAATTTAAATACAACATATCTAGGTAAGAGCTATTACAATCATCATGATATCATTTACCCATAAATCTTCAGTCTTTATATCTTTGTGGCTTGTTTGTCCTATGTGCATCTCACACTCCCCAATCTGCATGGACCATTAGTTCTTTACCTTCCACAATGTTAAACATAATTTATCCTTTGCACAAGTCACCCTCCTTTCCCGACATTGTTGTCATCATCAAACTTTGGTATCATGATTAGATAAGTATTAATCAACCAATATTTAAATTTAATAGTGATTCCTCAATATATTTTCATGTGCATACATGAAATGTAAATATAGTATCACAATATGATTCTTATAACAACACTCCTCATGCATTCATTATAAAAAAATAATTATCAAAGCATGTCAAAATAAATACCACATTACTATGATTCTTCTCATAGAAGAACACATTCTTTTTAAAAGGATAACCACTATAGCCATCCTTTTTCATTTAAATGATACTTGCATCTTAGCTTTGATTTCCATGCATGTAATTAGATATAACTTAGTCAAAGAAAGTTAGCACATCAAATTTTATTTGTGCATGTAACTAAGTAATATTATATATTATTATTATTATTATGATGATGTATACAAATTCATGTCCCCTTCTAAGGGAAAGCTAACATGATAGATACTCGTGCAGGAAAAAGCATCTTTTCCAAGATAAAACTAATTACAAAGTTTATTATATATGCAAATACATGCTCCATTCTAAAAGAAAACTAGCGTGTTAGTTATTATTTCTTGCATGTGGATATATGTATTTTTCAAAGGGAAACTAATGCATTTATTTCATGTAATTACTTGTTTTTTTTTCCAAGGTCTAACATAATAATTATTCTTTTTACACACAATAATTGTAATCTTTCCATGCATATTTATTTTCAAATAATCCAACATCATAGGTGTACTTTTCATGGATCCATAGATCATATTTATTTTCAAGAGATCAAACACAATATTTTTATTTTTGTAAGAAAATAACTCATTTTCTCTTCAAGAAATATCAAATATAGTATTTATATTTTGTGCATGTAGATAGCTTATTTCCTCTCAAGAAATATCAAGCATAGTAGTTCTATTTGTGCATAAAAATAACTTATTTCCTCTTAAGAATGCACAATAGTTCTATTTTGGTGCATGCAAATACCTTTTCAAGAAATATCAAATGTAATAGATTTTTTTTTTCCATGCAATTAACTTATTTCATTTCAATAAATATCAAACTGAATAGTTACATTTTCGTGCATGCAAATAACTTATTTCTTTTCAATAAATATCAATACAATGTCATATCAAATGTAATAGTTTTTTTTGCATGCAAATAATTTATTTCATTTCAAGAAATATCAAACTTAATAGTTACATTTAGTGCATACAAATAGCTTATTTATTTTCAAGAAATATCAATACAATGACCATTATGTATATAAAACATACGTTTTCTTCAAGAAAATTAGTAAAGTAATGATTATCTATGTGCATAGAAGCACATGTTCCTTTCAAAAAACTAAAAATAATCCTATATTCTTACAAGAGAATCTAGCTCATTAGCTATTTGTATCATGCATGCAATACATATTTCTTTCACAAGAAAATTGACAAAATAACTATTATCACAATGCATTTAAGCATATATATATATTAAAAAAAATCATATATTCTATTCAAAGAAAACTTGACTACTTAGCAAGAATTTCATGTAATCTTTCAAAGAAAAACAACAAGTTTACTTAGTTTTTATGTACAAGAATCTCATATAATTTCTCTCAAGATAATGACAAAGCTACTTAGCTTTTAACACAAAAAATTAACATGTAATATTCTAAGAGAAATGAAAGGTTTACTTAGCTTTTATGAAACTCTCTCTCTTCTGGCATACTAAATAGTTGAAAAAAAAACCAATATAGATGAACAAACCTTCTCCAATCTATGCCAACCAAGTGGAATGCTTCCACAAGAGTGCATTGTGTTGCACGCTAGTTCGAGTGGAAAGATAGAATCTTTGTTTGTCAACTGCAGGAGAAGCATCCAGTTCTAATGTTATTCATTGAGCTTCCTTCAAAACTCTCTCTCTATCACTAATTTCTAAACATCATATTTTTTGTTAGATATAAGACTTTTGTGATCCATAATTTAGATAAATGTCTATCATATTAATCACATCATTAGAATTTGGTCCATGTTTCGAACCATCTAATGTGGTTCATCTTTAGGACAAGGTCGATGTTTCATATCATCGTATATTTTATTATATACGCCAAAAACCCTTTCCTTTCATCCATCCAGAAACCAAAACATGGCTGCCATTACATCTTGAATTGTGTTCTTTGTTGCATATGAAATGTTTGCTTTGGTTTCATATTTTAGCAGTCGCCATCACATCTTGAATTATGTTTGCTTTGGTTTCATGTTTTAGCAGTTTTAATGCATGCTCTCTCTCTTCAGGTAGTGGTGCCAAAGGTTTCCTCTTTCCCAAAACCCTTACCATACCTGAAACCATAGTTATCAAGTTCGACAATACTGAGAAAAAGAATCGCAAATTAGTTGATTTGGTTCAGTACAGTTAATAATTTGGCCAATACAAATTAAGTGTGGTGCATGATCTTGGCATATATTATTTTGGTCAAAGCTCTCCATCGACTCAAGTGCGTTGTTCCCTCAACATTCACTCCAATGTGCTTTGTGCATCAACACATGACATACAATACATGATTTTGGAAGCAACTAACTATGCAACAAACTATGGTCCCTTGTCTAGAAGAATACGAATTTGGATCTACCCAACCCTAGTGGAAATAATGCAAGGGATTGGAAGCAACTAACTATGCAACAAATTATGGTCCCTTGTCTAGAAGAATACGAATTTGGATCTACCCAAGCCTAGTGGAAATAATGCAAGGGAAGTCAAAGGTAAGGTATTGTTAGATGAATTAGCTTTATAAAATTTCTTTTTTTATAAAAATATAGTTAAAATAAAGATCTTATTTTAACTATATTCTCAAAATTCTCAAATAAAATATTACTTGAGAATTAAATGACATGGAAGATATTCTTGCAAATTGGTAATTCTTAATATAAGAAAAAATAAAAAGACAATAAAAAACAGTAATTTCTATATTAGAAACAATTATAGAATACAAACTTTTATATTAGAAAAACTTATAGAAAGACAAATTGGAGTATGAAAAAACATATATAAACAAATAATCTTAAATTAACTCTTATATAAAAATTATAAAATAGCAAATTTCATTTCAAATGGATAACTCCTATTAAAAAAAATTAATATATTTAAGTATTTGTAACTTTTATTAAATTTTTTTAATATGTTTAAGTATTAGGTTCAATAGACCAAAATTTGGTCTGAGTGAACTTTAACCATCATCATCAAAATATATACTATCTAATTTTTTCTTTATTAGATTTTATAGTCATTTTTTTGTCAATTTTTTTCCAATAAAATTTTAATCCGAATTAAAATTTAAATTCGATACATGAAACATTTCTTAATTTAATTTTCAATTAATTACCAACTAATCACAATGTGCTCTTCATGCACAACCCCTTTTTTAGACGTTACGCATGGTAATTAATTGTAAATGGCATCGGTTCAATGTGACACGCTGGATATCATAAAAGTATACATATAAAAAAGATTAGCAATAAGAAATGGGATAAGTATATTTATTAAATTATTTTGTTTTTATTATTTAATGAAATGTTATAATAAAATAAAAATTTGTTTTAAAGAGATAAATATTTATATATTTATTTATATTGAAAATTGTTTTTGTTTTTTAATATAAGGGAGAGAATAATTTTTTTATTAAAAAATGGTTTTTTTTTAATAGAGTAGGTAGAATAAAGGGAAAATGATTGTGCTAACCAATAAACATTTTAAAATGAAAATTGTATTAACTATATAAAAATTATAATGATAAACATATATATCATGGAAAGGTATTCATAAATTTGTTTCTTTATAATAAAAAAAGTAATGATAAACATATATATCATGAAAGGTATTCATCAATTTGTTTATTTATAATGGTGAAACTGTCATTTTAAAAAGAAAATTATATATATATGGAAATAGATATTTAAATATATAAAAGAGAAAAGACATTACATCTTTAAAAAATAATAATAATATTTATAGATATAAATATTTTAAAAGCGAACCTTGTATTAATTTTATTAAAAGTGAATTGCATTATGTGAAAAATTATATTGATAAGAGTGTTGTGTTTGATTATTAGAAAATGTTATAATAAAAAAGATTTATCTTCATTTAAAAAGGTAAATATTAAAAAAATGAAATCATTATAAAGAGAAAATTGTAAATTTATATATATAATTATTGGAAATAGAAAAGTTATGATAAAAATATTTTGATTTAAAAAATTAAATATTAAAAAATGAAATAATTATAAAAGGAAAATTGGAATTTTTATATATATTTATATATATATGTAATTAATGGAAATAGAAAGAGAGAAAGTTATTGGATTACCTAATTTTTTATAAATATAAACATTTTAAAAGTAAATTTTTTATTAATTATTTGAAAATTATAATGAGTATATTTAGAAAATAAAATATGCATGCACTTGTTTTTATTTATGATAAAAAACTATCATTATAAAAATAAAATTGAATATATATATATATATATATATATATATATATATATATATATATATATGGAAAAACTCATTGTACTTATATTAAAAAAATAAATCCACTGATGTAAACATTCTAAAAGTGAAATTCAGATTGAATAATATGAAAATCATACTGAAAAACATCTCTAACATAATGATGAAACTATATAAAAAATGTATTTATTTTATGGAAAAGATATTTATTTATTTATATTATATTAAAGGGAAGAAATCATTTTGAAATATTTATAAGCATATATTATAATAAATATATAAAGATAATAGAAGTTATACCAATGGTATTAATAAGCTTTTATATAAAAAATATAAAGTAATTATATTTAGGAAAGTGTTGGTGTTTTACTATTTAGAAAAATGTTTTAAAATTGGTGGGAAAATTTATCAAAGGGATCCAGAGACTGATTTATTTGGCCAATCCTAACCCCAAGGGAATTAAGGATATTTGATCAAGGATCTCCCAATTGGCAAAGTACTTAGAAACAAGAACTCAACTAATTAAGCAATCCCTTAAGCTATTATTTAGAAAAAAAGTTATGATAGAAATGATTTTTTAATTTATTTTATGGATATTTATATGAAAAATATTAAATATTATAAGAAGAAATTTGACTTTTTCTTATATACATTTTATGAACACAAATATTTATTTATTTAAATTAGAGAAAATATTGATAGAAATAAACATTCAAAAAAAATAAAAAATAAAAAATAAATTTTCTTATAGTGCAAGTTTTGTGTTTCATAATGTTTTTAAAAGAAATTTTCGGGTAAATCACATTCCAAATTTTCTGGTCAAAGAGTTTCGAACCACTTAGTGTGGTTTATCATGAGGACTTAGATAAATGTTATGATCCAATCATTTTACTATATACTATAGCCAAACTAACTTTTAAAAATATTTGATTATTCCTAAAGTTATTAAGAGGGTGATTAATAAAATTAGCAGAAAATATTTAATTGTATGAAGATGTATATATATGCATTTGTTTATTTTAAAAATGATGATATATCTAGATCATGGTGGTGCCCAAGAATAACACTCAAGTAGGGCGGGGAATTGAAATAATGACTTAACATCTAGGAGTTCCTTAACAATGCACCCCATCCCAATCGATCTAAATCATGGTCATGCCCAAGAATAACACTCGAATAGGGCAGAGAATTTAATTAATGACTTAACATCTAGGAGTGCCTTAACAATGCACCCCATCACAATCTATCTAAATCATGGACATGCCCAAGAATAACACTCAAATAGGGCGGGAAATTGAACTAATGACTTAACATCTAGGAGTGCCTTAACAATGCACCCAATCAAAATATATCTAAGACCCAAGGGCCTAAAAATTATAAGAAAAATTATTTTAAAAACACAGTTGTAATATAATTGAATTTTTCTTATATATTTTATGAAGATGAACCTCTATTTTTCTTATATATATATATATATATATATATATATATATATATATAGAATGATGGATATTTATTTATAGTAAATATAAAAAAACATTATATTTATCCAATGGATGAGGGCTTGTTGTTGATTGAATGTTCTGGTAACGTACTGGTTTGTAAAGGTTATTGGTTCAAACCCTATGGGTGAGCCCGTTAGAGGTAACTCTGGCTTACCTTGTCCGATATGGTTTGCGGGCTATTATGCTAGTTAGGAGGTTTTCCAAGCTTTATGTGATTGAGAGTGATGACTATAATAGTATCCAAGAATGATGTGTTTGTGAGTGATAACCTAGCTAGGAGGCTTTCCAAGCATGTTGTGATTGTGAGTGCTGGGCCTCAAATTTGACCATTTTTCCACCATACGATACAACTATTCATAACCTATATTCCTATATTTTTAGCTCATTTCACACCATAATCTCACAACTTTCCATCAATTCACATATTACACTTTCTGGTTGATTATCATTAGTTTTCTTGACTTTTCAATGATTAGAGATTACTTTTCCATGATTTTATAATGATGGGTTTTCCAAGTTTATTAACTACAAGGACCCATTGCTGAAATTCTTCATAAGCCAATTAAGCTAGTTAAGTATTGAATGGCTGAATTTATGTAGATTAAAATCTCAGTTTGTGATCAAATGAAGAAGAATATCGGGATTATGAAATGCGTAGTTTGTTCAAAATACCCTCTTTCAGGTAACCCAGAAACCGTTTGTCAAAATTCATCACAACGAAGAAGTTATGGTCAGGGGAATATTACAATATAGAATTAAGTACCCGAATTCTTATGTACCACAATTTTGGGTTTTAATTAATTTGAGTTAAGTACCAGAAATCTGGGTTTGAAGTTTTCAAATATTTCATACCAGCGATGCGAAGGATGTGGATTTTGAGAATTATTTTGTTTCTTTTTCAAGCTATGTGGAGCTACAAATCTCAATTAAGCTATGCATGGGTCATGAGATTAACCAAGACAAATTTGTCGTAATCAAATTCCAGAAAAAACAATTGAGATGTATTTTTGTAATATTGTTGGCATATAGTTAAGATCATATCCTTGAGTTCGAGATATCAAATTTTAAATGCATAATATATATATTGCACTCACTTAGTACTAGGGAAGAGTTAATTAGGGGAAGAGAAGCATAATTACATCTATTGGTTATTGTATATTGCACTCTATTTTTGGCTAAATGAATAAAGGATGATGAAGTTGTTGTAAGTCTTGGTGTCCATTTTGTGAGTTCAACTTTGAAGTAGCAGGATTTTAATTTTATTTGTCAATTTATTTCTACATTTTGTAATTTCTTTGCCAATTTATTTCCACATTCTGCAATTATTTATGCATTATAGATTATGTAATTTCTCTCTGATTAATGGTGTGACCCATGAGATAGCAGTTTATTTGAATTTTTTTATAATTAATTACAATAGTTGATTGAATTCTCATTTTATTTCGTTAGTGATTTCTACACTTAATTCCATACTTAAGTTTCCTTACTCTTTTCGCATATTTGGATTAAAGATAACAAGTGTATTATTGCTAAGTCTTTGCAAGCCAAGGAGCATTTTTATGAACATACTCTGTACATGATTAACTCTGTGATTACACTTTCAAATTCATGAATGTGGGAAATGAGAAGTTTCGATTTGAAGCAAATTCCTGAAGAAATAAACGTTTAAGTTTTAAATTGAATTTCATGTTTTGAAAGAATGTGTTCATTGCTTATGAATTTATATCAATGGCACAATACTCCTGCAGTGTATGATTTGTTTGAATGTCCATAATTGATTAGAGACAAAGTGTTATTCTTTAGTATAAGTTTCATGTTGACACTTAGAAAATTGCATTTGATTTGTAGTATAATTATTCGATTTCTTGTGTGAATATTTACTTGAATTGTAGTGCAATAAACATTTGAATAGATAGTTGGTTATTTGATTAAATTTGTAGAAAGATTTGATTAGATTTATTTATGTTCATCATTAGATAAATTGAATTGGAAACAGAGGTTCTGTACCTAATTTTGTACTAAATAGTAAACTGATTTAGAAACATAGATAATGTTTTGTACATGATTTTGTACTAAGTAGTAAACTTATTTAGGAACAAAAATTCCGCAATCTATTTAGTACCTTATTCCATAATTTATAAGATGTTAGCTTAGGCCAGATGCTTTGATCCTATGTTACCTGCGCTTATGCCTCGAATCTTACGAGCTTTCGAGTATGTTTTCCTTTAGATTGATGGACTAACTCATGTGAAATGATAACTTGGTGACAATAGGGTCCAAGTAAGTGAGGAGTTCAAGTTTGGTGATTTTTATTACAATTAGTATTTTTAATTTATCTAGATTAAAATTTCAAGCTCTTTAAAGATAAAACATTTTTGGGGTGTTGTAAGAACCACTATGTACTGATCCATCTTTCGAGACAGGGATCCTCAACTAGCAAGCGAAATCCAAGAACAATTGAGAGATTGAAGAAAGTTTCTCGAAGTACTATTTTAAATCCGAGCAGGAGCTGGGATATCTGCCTCTAAGGAAGAGTTCATCCTCACCACATTCAGAAAATTTTCTATCTCTCCATAGCGAGAAAAGGATTTGGAATTATCCCTTGATTCATCTTTCTTATCTACCAAGGAGATTGAGAAATCATGTACCAAATCTAATGGGGAGCATACAATTGAACCTGAGATTGAAAAATTCCACCATGCCCATCAAAAATCCTTTTATGCATTCTAGATACCAATTATCCAAGTTTTCTTGGCATCAAAGATGAGGAATTTCAAAGTGGTCTCTTGTCAAGATAAATCCCCTCTTCAGACAGAGGAGATCTCTCTAGCCCTAGAGTGGGTCTAGTAACTTGTGAGACTTTCTAATGCAAGATTCCTTAGCTAATGTTCAAAATGTGACTTGAAAGGAGATAGCGGTACCTTTTCTTGATGTTATTATTGAACACTTTGATGATGGCCTTGATCCATGATCTCTTATGATTTCTCCTTGCTACTGGTGGTACACAAATACCTATGTATGATTGAGAGGGAACAACAAACGTAATCCAATAAATAATATTAATGAAAATCAGCTATCTAACAGATCAAGGAACATTAGACTATTTGCGAAAATGAGTGGAAAAATATAGAAAGGAAATATGAAATGTTTTATTAATCAATATAGAAGAGAGAGATTACAACCCAGGCCTTGATGTTGGAGGCCTCCCTTTGGTGATGTCTGAGTCCTTCACCGAAGCTCTAAAGCATTCCTTCTCCCAAATAGCTTAGGTGTTATCACAATACATGAGTGTAAAGGAAATGAATGATCTTACCAGCCCAACAATGACCAACCAGTAGTGGAGGGATGGGGATCAATTTATAGGAAGGGAGAAGAGGTTGGGAGCCCATGAAAGGAGGAGGGAGGTATAATTTCTAAGGGATAAACCCCCATTGATAATATCAAAGCTCTAAAATCATAGAGCTCGATCATATAACCACCAAATAAAAACCAACTCACTTCCCTGGAGCTTATAGAGGTCGAAGCTTCTCCTCCATTTTTAGGAAACACTACCAAAAAGGGATCAAAGCGGTTTTCCTAGAAAAAGGGGTGCTAACAATGCTAGTCCATAACTGTCAACCTACCATCAGCACGGTAGGCCACTATGGAAGCAAGCTGATCCAAAAAGTTAGGTTTTTTTCTAAATCTCTCCAGTGATCTTTCAAGGCATCTTTCTTTCATTCTTCAAAGGATATATTTATGTATTTTTCCCAGGCAGATATACTGCATAGGAACTGTTAGAGGGCACTTCAGGATCAGGGACGGGAAGTGACCAGGGTGACAAAATACTATGTAACATATGCCCCCTAAATCATGAAGGAAAAATGGGGAGTGATGGGTGAAATTATTTACGAACCAAGGCAAAAGAACTTAGAATACCATGAGGAAACCTACCATATATAATCATGTTCTAAGTTGTTAGTTTAGGAATACCTGTCTCTATTCCAAGGGTTGTCCTTGGTATCTTATTCTCTCCATTGCAAGGCTTAAGGAAGGTTTAAGATGAATGAAAATAATGCAATGAAAGTTGTGGCAACATTTTTCAACTGTAACACCCATGTTTACATAAATGACTAAGTGGTAGGATTTTTTAAGAGTGGAAATAGATCTTACATCCAAAAGCTCATGGATTGTGTAACCTTTGATACAATATTGTATGCTTGCATTGATTACATATAAAATTATTATTCTTCTCAAATTTACGAAACTAAGATAATTCTTGTCATGAATGGACTTGAAATTTGAATACGAATAAATTTGAGACTAGTTTTGATTTTAATAGTGGGTGCATGGAATTTGGATATACGTTGAGATTCCAAGACTTGGAGTCATGGACAGATATTTCATTGTGAAACCTGAGTGTGTATAATTTCCTTACAAAATAATTTATCAAGATTAAAAAAAAAAAATGCACAATTGATGCTTTTTCTAATGAATTCTCTGATGGTGAAGGAAGAGTTAATATAAATTGTTTTTGATGCTATGTTATCTTAAACATGCAAGTATAATAGCATTTAATTTCTTGTTTACATGATTTATTTTTTAGGTTTGTAACTCATTATTACCTTTACCAGAATATGATTTTACTTTCAAATGAGTTATAGACCCTCCTTTGGATATCGTGGTTCAAAAAAAACACACACCATGGCCTGATCCACCACTTGTATCACATGCATCATCTGTTGCAAGTGACAACACCCTTCTAGATAATTAAGATAAACGTCGAGGAAAAAATGGCTATTCTTCCAAGACAAGAAGAAATAAATGAGAACATGACAGCCAAACTGAAGCTCAACAGGTATCACAGGTTTAAAAAAGGGATGGAACAAACATATGAGAGCTACATTTTTTTAATGCAACTCTGTGTGGAAAATATTTTTTATTACCAGTTTCTTGGTGTAAGCCTCAAGGTAACCAAGTTGATCTGTACTGCTGCAGGAATTCTAATGTACTTTAACTCAGTTTTCTAGGTGAAATATTCTTATTGTTTTTGGGGTTCATATTCTTCACGAAACCAATGCCAGCCAAATAGGGGTCCCTCCCTGATTAATATTATCAGGCAGGCTAGTTGGCTATTGAAAATGAATATATACAATATTGAGGTTGATAAGACTAGATCTAAGGTAGTTATGATGGTATTTTGCCATGGTGCAATGCACATGGCTCTGCCATAGTCATCTGTATTGTATTTTGTTGTGGTGAGTTGAAGATTTATCTTGATTAGTCATCTCATCTACTGTGGTCATTGTTTCAGCACAACTCATGAAGTACCCTTGTATGAATTATTCCCTAGTGTAGCACTTGGCACAATCTGTTTGGCTATTATTTGGTTCAACCATATGTGTTTGAGGCCTTCTTTGAAGGAACTTTGAAGTAATAGTCCCCATATTCATTTCAACTCTTTAAGATGCTTCAATGGAGTCTTGTAGTCTAATTTTTTTTTTTTGTATTTATTTATTATCCTTTCATTTGTCAATGGTTGACACTACATAAGCATTCTTTTGCTTGTTAAAAGGGGATAATTTTCTCTTTGATTGATTTATAAGATGAAATAAGTTTGGAAGAAACCAATTTGTACATTTTTTTTCTCTTAAATTTTAGTGGTCTATATGTTATTTTCAATAATTGTCCTAAGTTACTAGGGTTCACATATTTTACAAAAACAGGATGGAGGGGGGTGTTGGGGTACTTTATATATAAAATTTTTAGTAATGTAAGAAAATAAAAAGTTGAAAAAATACAAGAGAAATTTATGTGGAAAACTTACCGTCATGGTTCATGATACCCACATTGTCCCCTCAATCTCAAAGCCTTCTCTTTTGTTTAATTGTCTTTCCAATAGAAACTATACATTGAATTTTTGTTGTGGTTTTTCCTTCTCACACCTTGTCAACGTATATTGATTGGGGATTGAGGGGAGTTTTTTTTTTCCCTCTTACACTCTGAACATACATTGTAAAATGAGGCTAGTTTTACAATACGTCCCCTTTCTTCCACATGTTGGAGGGGAATTCATGACACATTTCACATCATGTTATGTTTGATCATTGAGTTAGGAGCTTGTGCTTTATGTTCATGGTTGTACTTGCCACATGGAATCATGTGTTTTATTTGAGCATCGACATTAGGGCTTTGGGTGCCCTCTTATCTTGACATTTGAGACAGTGATCTACGATTTCCTTATGAAGCCCTTGTTGTTGCGAGAGGCTTGTTTATATAAGAGAGAGCTTCATTTATCAAAATAATAATGGAAATTTATGTAAACCTCTCCAATGTATGCGCCCAAAGCCCTAATGCCAATGCTCAAATTAAACACATGATGCCGTGTGGCAAGTAAAACCATGAACTTGTGGCACAAGCTCCTAACTCAATAATCAAACATAACATGATGTGAAATGTGTCATGAATGCCCCCCCAACATGTGGAAGAAAGGGGGAATCTTGTAAAATGAGGCCATTTTTTTTTGTTCTACCCCAATGAAGCATTGGCATACCAACACCATTAAGCATCAGACATGGTATAGTTGGTAGAGTGACAAACAACTGGATTCATCGAAAGAGAGACGAATGGGTGCCACCATCGGTATAGCGATGAACATCTATATTCATTGGAAGAGCGACACCTCTATTCCACCATCAGTTTACTGACAAAATTCTATATTCTTCAAAAGAGCGACACATCTGTGCCACCATTGGTATAGTGACAAACTTCTAGATTCATCGGAAGAGTGACACATCTGTACCACCATCGGTATAGCGACGAAGTTCTAGATTCGTAGGAAGAGTGACACAAGCTTCATAACGTCGGTAGGGAGACAAAATTCCAGATTCATCAGATGAGTGGAATATGCTTGCTAATTTTGGAATATCGACATACATTTGGTAACATCGTAAGAGTGATGACCACTTGGAAACGTCATAAATAGTTTCGCTCTACTGATAATTACTAGAAGTGTCAGAATTGCAACGTGACTAAAAATGACATTTTTCTCCACCTCAAACTGTCGCTCTTGGGATGCATATGTGTCCCAAGAGAGAAATTTTGGTTGTCGAAAATTGGGCCAAATGTGCTAGTGCATGATCAATCCTTCATTTCTGTGATCAACAATTTAACCTAGCAACTTCAGAAATCAGTTTACAGTGGCAAGAAATGTCAGACATCCCTTGATATAGAGTAAATATTGTTTCAAAAAAATTTGGATGATGGTCAATTATAGTCAGACCCTTGGATGCTCTCTTCAGGTTAGCATGGGAGCATCCTTAGCTTCCTGGATGCTACCTAGGCTTTAGCATGTGTTCATCTAGGGACAAAATCTCACAGTTCTATGTCTGCATCTAGAACAAGAACCCTAATTTTACAGAGCTTTAGATTAGATACTTTGTTGCAATTCAATATTATTAGATGCACATATATCATAATTAACCATTACAAAAATAAAATAGCAATATCAGTAAGAATCTTGAGAAGATATTCTCCCTCTGGCCGGGGATCCACTTCATCCATCACTATCTTGTTTCTTCTAGTGTCATGCAACAACAAATCTGTTAGATAATAAACATATATCTCACATGTTCAACAACATCATGTCAAAAATATTTCATCAAGGGTTAGATTGAAATATTAGGTCAGCATATATATTCATGAACACGATAACACTTTCTATCATGACAATTCATCAAGTTAGGGAATTTAGTTTCACTATATGCCATCAAGACATGACCACAGTTAGTAGGAGATCTATAATATAAATATCATGGGTATACCTTTATCATAATGTTGCCATGCTTATCATTATAAATAGGATCAATTTAGCTCATTCAATAAATCTTTACCAAAGGAGTGCCAATCTCTCTTTCCATGAGCTTTCATCATGCTTATCACAATCATTATCAATAATATCATGTAAATGAATTAATGATCTAAAATTATATGTGAAATCCATCGTCAATAGTATGATCTACTAGAGTCAAGGTGTTAGCCTTCTTCAAATTATCCAAGTGATAGATGTTATCCATGCATCAAGTATACCATTATGTCCAAGTTCAATGATAAGAAGCCTGCAAGAACATGATCATGATCAAAATGTTCAATACAAGGAGTACCATTTCATCATAGGAACCAAATTTCCAAATCACTTTTATATGCATGCATGTGCTATATGAGGAGGATACATTATCAACATATCATAGGGCTAACCTATCCATCACTTTTACTGCTGAAATACAACATTCCATGCATACCTTGTAATTATCAAATACCTTTGCACCTTCACATAGGGAGCTTGTCATCAAGTGCCTCTTTACCTTTTCCAAATGTAGCTTTTCTTCCTGCATCTCAACTGATACTTAAGAAGGATCTAATTATCACATCTCATCAAGGAGGTCAGAAACATCTAGGTACTCAAATATACATGAAGGAAGTATAAGCAATAATCATCATAATCAGATTCATAATTCTAAACAAAAGTGTCTCCATGGGGGTGATCTCCATGGATTTTCTTCAACCCAGATTTGATACCATGTTAATTTTCCATAGGGCTACATTGATCTTTTCTTTTATAGTTTCATTTTTTCATTAACACATTAATTTGACCCCATATCATTATATCATTATTCATATTTACACTATTATCCATCAGCATATGCAACTATGTAGAAAGAACAATAGCATCATCATCATCATCTATGCAACAAAACATAAAGGAACAAAAGAAGAAAAGCATGCACACATAGAAACCAAGATTGGTTAGAGACCAGGGAAAAACCCACTATGGGGAAAACCCTTGCAAATTATTCTTCTTAGATCACCATCAAATGATTCATCAAACAAGATTTCAATGATCCATTGATCCATATATTCATAATGAAATAAAAAAACTAGCACATCCATAATATAGCCTTAAACATACTTGTACTGAAGGATCCTGATTCTCAGAACTGTAATGCGTTGTCACTGACTTTAGTTAACTATTGGATACTATTGTGACTGTGCTGAACAAATTTTAACACTACGACATACTAAAAAATCTTCTTTAGGCTCTAGACACATGTAGAGATACTAAGACCGAGCATCTATGTAATATATGGACACTACTAGATAATTATGTGCATACGTTTATAGTATATATAGATTATGGAAACTTAATTCCCCCAGATGCACCCATAAGGCCTCCGTGCATGCATCTATGGAAGATATGGACACTACCAGACCATACTGTGTGTGCGATTGGAGACCAAATTGGACTACGAAAGTCTCAGCCTTTGAGACTGACCCATAAGCCTTTGTGCCTATGTTTATGGGTTCTTGGATGCACCCATAAGCTTTTGCGTTAGCATCTAGGGACGAAAAAATTCAGTTACATGCGAGCATATGAGACTCATAATATATTTATGCATGCAAGCTTTAACCCTTTAGTTTCAGACCCTTTGCGTAAGCTTTCCTCTGACGAACCTATGTGAACCAAACAATAGAAGAGAGAAGAGAGTGCTTGATCATTGTGTCCAAATGAGCTTGAGGTCTCTTATATTTGTAGGATTTCATGAGGGTCCATTTGGGGTTGGGGTTGACTTAACCAATTTCACATGTGCGTAGGACTGACCCATTCCATTATACATGTATGAATAAAATAATTCAAAAAATCAACTTTTGCTTTACCAAATAGGGTGATATTAGATCGATTTTGGTCCTCTTGAAATTGTGAACCTATTGAAATTATTATATTCATCATATGAGTTATAAAAAGTGGAATTAGACGACAATTGCATAATTTTAACAACACCAATACATGTTCACATAAAATCAAATGCTTAATAAAAGCAATCGTCAACTCATTTTTGAGCTTACACATAGATCAGTTTATGCTAGGATCTTGGGTTAGGCAGTGGTGAGTAAACTTCCCAAGATCATGAAACTGGAACTAGTGTCATTAAAGAGAGTAAAATCATGCTACACTCACAACATATGGGACCACTCCCCCAAAAAATGAGTAAAGTGTGAGAAAACATTGGAGTGTGAGATAAGGTATCCCACCTTCGATTGCATTTCCAGTGGGTCTTATGTATACTAGGGATTCCATTGGGGATATCAGAGTTGAGACGGGGACTCAAGTGTCCTACCCATATAGTGTTTTTTCCATGACCGTGACCCCCCCAATGGTGTATGTGATTTTAGGTAACCTTAGTGGGTAGAATTTTAAGGGATGAACACAAGGTGACTGGGGCAGGATGCCCTGGTACCTAAACAATCAAACATACTCCATCTTCAGTTTTTAGGATGGTACTCATATTCACGAGAGTACTTGGCCCCTTAATCTCGGGTTTGAGAAAAGCTCACAAGTAATCATAACTATACATTTGGTCGGCTCTCTCTTATAGCCACTGGGATACTAGGTTTCATCTCCAGTCAGTGTTATAGGTCAATTTGGGCACCATTCCCAATGACCTGGTTAACTGGGCATCATCTCCAGGACCAATGATCAAAGGGTCTATCATTCCCTATCATTTTAGTTGCTACATGCCCTAAGACAAGAAACAAGACAAATCAAGCAAGACTTTCATCAAGCAAAGATTTCCATGGTTTGAAGCTTATTATATAGCATATGAGAGGTCACCAACGCAGGCTCTAAAGGGCCTAAGTGCATTGCATATGAAGGTAGCCCCACAAGGCCATGTAGCAAAACACTTCCCGACATTCACAGGTGCGTTGGTCACATTGGGAGCGAAATTCTCATTTTTCTGGAATCTCCACTTGGCCAGTGCCTTCTAGAAGAGTTCACATGTGTCAAGCTTTGGATCCAAGTGTCAATTTGAAATCTACATGACTGGAAACATGTCTTGCCTATTTTTGGAAAGCTATTGATTTCAAAACTACCTACAGTTCATCTATAAATTGAACACACATCTAAGTGTTTGAGAGGGAAGAATCTGAGTAGAGAAATGCTGGAGAATTTTCAATTAAGAGCTTGGTTTGTAGAGCTACTGCTAGAGAGATTTATGCTGTGATGAGACTTGGGAACTTTGCTGGAAGGTCACTTCAAATCAATCAATAGGTTGTAACCTCTCCTTCTATCATCAATAAAGAGTACTTCTTTTTTTTCCCTACATGCATCTATATTAACTTTGATTTTCCATATTGCAAGATCTTGGTTGATGAATGTAGTTTATGCTTAATTGATTTAGCTAACTAGCTTGAATAGATATCTATATTATTGCATCTTCTGTTGTTTCAGTGTTCTTTCTTGCAGGAAGCATTCAGCCAATGAACCGCTTGAATTTGAAGCTGTAGTAGAAGCGATAGAAGGAGTCATTTGGAAGCGACTGAAACAAGTAAGCCTCCAATCCTCTCTGTATATCTGTTCTGAGTTAGGAGAAATGGTAGTATAGTCTTTCACCTATTGTTCTAGACTAACACCTGTCTAGGGAAGCGTAATTTATCCGTAGATTACAATTCTAGCCCAACAAACTGACGACTCCACTGGGGAGAATTTCTCTTAGTTTTAGGTGTTTTAGTCTCTGATTGATCAGGTGATCATGTTCTAAGTTGTAAAAATGCTCAAAATTGGAATTGCTCAGAATTGGTTGAAACCATAATGACAGGAAAGGTCTCGTCAAAAAAATCTTATAGCCGTGAACGAGACTCAAAACCGACACTGTATGTGGAAGATATTCAAGTTTGAAGTTTCTCAATTTTAGGGAAAAGCCCAAGTTGATTAAGTTTGACTTTGAATAAAAAAATATTAAAAAAGGAATATGCCACAGAATATTCTGGGAATATTCCACAAAATATTCCATTGAATATTCTCCGAGGACCAATCAATGTTGGACATTTTTCACACCCGGATTATACAATGGAGATTCTGGAATCTGAATAGCCAATCAATGGGCGCCACGTGGCCTACCCGGAGGCCGCCACGTGGCCCCAAGACTGAAGCATGGTGGTGAAATTTTTTTTTGGCAATGGCCGGTTTCGATCACTGGTCGGGCGGGTGGTAGCCCCAAGGCCTTACCGCCCGGGCTCGTGGTAGTTCTTAACTATCATAGGCCCTAACTTTTATATAACGTTTGTATAATAAATGGATGGGTGGAAAGGGGGCCAGCCCCCTTAGCATGAGACTGAAAGCGGAGAACCATGAGGCCATTCAACTGGCGGTTATGACAAGCCAACCATTATGGTTTATATTAATGCATTCACATGTGACGGCGAGGGTTGCGAGCGCGTTTAATGCCACAGTTACGATAACCATTGGCCCCAACGGTTTCTGCGATGGGTACGGACGGTCCATGTGACTGCCCACCCTTGACATTTATTGTTTAACTAACCCCGCACATTTTTTGGAACAAATTCGGTGGAGGTGCCAAATTTGGTGGGCTTAACTCCAATTAGCCCAGATTTGGTGGAGTTTTTTTAGGGCAAACTTGGCAAAACGTCAGTTGGACATAACTTTTGCTAGGAGAGTCCATTTGGGGCGATTTTGTTTTTTGATTTTGGGTAATTGGAGCATTCCAGAGAAATTGGAGTAGGTTTCAGAGCCATTAGAGCATTTCTTCAGGTGTTTTATCTGTGAGAGAGCTTGAAGAGCCACCAGGGCTTGGGGATTGGAGAGCTGTATTGGATTATATTTATCCATTGGAGGTGAAACTATAGTCATTTATTACTTTTTTTTGCACTGTGAACTCATTTATGCAACTATTTTCACATGTTTAGGCTTTATACACATTTTATAACGGTTTTCTGAGCATAATAAGAGCAAGGAAATGATCATTTGGGGGTCTTGGACCTGACAGATGTAGCCCAGGATGGGTGAAATACCTTATCATATGCTGAGTTATATTCTGTGATTTATTTGCTGCTTATTTTCAGAGTTAAATATGTTAAACAATAAAAAGAAATAAGCCTCCTACATACAAAAAGACTCATAAACTCATAAAAGTCACTTTGTTCCAATTGCAAAAAACATTAAAAATCTTGCATACATATGTTAATGGATAATGAATACCTTGCACCAGCAAACAAGTAGTTTCGTTTCTAGATCATTAGTGATTACTTCTATTATTTCTTTAGGCAGAGTCTATAATGGGCCAGGTAGCTTCGGGAGCTCATCCTTTCTTTTAAAGGTGACATATCCTGTAAATTTCCTTATAGTCCATATCTGTATTAGAAATAAGAATTTATCACATTCAGATCAGATTGGTATCAGAGCTAGGTTTGAACATAGACTTGAGCTCAATAGTTTTGAATTTTGTGCAAAGAAATATTTTACTGTTTTGCAAGTTTGATTCTTACTAGGCTTAAACTTAAAAGAGGGGAAGGAAAATTGGTTAGAGCACAAGACATTCCTCAACCAAGGAGGGCCAGGGTGCCATTATCTCCACCTTCTATCTCACCCTTAATAGCCTTAGAAGCAACTTCAAGCATGTCTTCAAGAGAAGCAGAAGCTCATGAAGAAATGGATCCCAAGGAAGAAGAAAGAATTTTTCGGAAAGCTTTCTTGGATATGACTGAAATGGTAAGGATCCTCTATCAAGAAAGAAATGATAGAATTTCTGGAGAAGGGTCTAAAAACCAAAGAGAAGGAGGAGATTCTTTAGGAGGAAAGAAGGACAATGATAAGTCAAATAAAAGGAATGGAGTAAATGGTGATCCTTCATCTCCATCGTCATCCTCTTCCTCAACATCATCCTCTTCAACTTCAATAAATCAGTCACATAAGTAAAAAACAACTGGTAAAAATCCTTTGTTAAATATTGATGTCAAATTTGAATTTCCAATGTTTAATGGTGATGTTAATGCAGAGAAATTAGATAATTGGATCAGACAACTAGAGGTCTATTTAAGGACTCAAAATCTGCATGATGATGACACCAAAATACAGTCAACCTCACTAAGGATGGATGGTGCAGCATTGGTTTGGTGGGAAGCCAAGACCAGGGAGGAAATCAAGAAACATGGTAAGATTTCTTTATCATGGAATGAGTTTATTTCTGCAATTAAGAAGAAATTTTATCCTCTTGCTCACCTTCAGAAGGCTATAATGAACTGGCAAAACTTTAGACAGCTTAAGGGACAGAATGTGCAAGACGATACCCAGGAATTTAGGAGAAGAACACTCTTACTTGGGGTAGATTTACAAAGCCAAGACACTTTGTTGAAGTATATAGGTGGATTGCACAGTTACCTTAAACACACTATTCTTATGTTTAATCCTACTAGTCTAGACGAAGTTTATGTACAAGCTACACATTTAGAGGCTAGAGGAAAAAACACTTTTGATGAATTAAATGAGAATAGTGATTTCAAAATTAAAGGAAGAAAAAGGGTTGCAAATTCCAAAAAGGAAAAAGGAAAAATATTTTGCAAGAACTTTTCAAAAACAAGCCATGATGAAGACTACTGTTGGAAGCTTCATCCTGAGTTGAAACTAGAGAAATATAAAAAAAAAAAAAACAAGACCAAAGAAAAGAGGAAAACTGTTGCAACTGTTGAACAGGACTTAGGGTCTGAATCAGGTGATGAGACAAAAAGTATCGCCATGGTATTAAATAACATAAAGGGGAAAGAGGTTGTACAAGACAAAAATCCTAGTTCTAGCTCATTAAACTGTCACAAAGATACCCAAGATGAAAAGAGGAGGATAGAGCTATTTCATGTGAGGATAATCTCAAACCACACAAAGATAGACAAAATTTTTGATAGTGGGTCTCAAGCTAATCTCATTTCAGAAGATTTGGTCAAACAACTGAAACTTGAGACAATTCCACATCCAAAGCCTTATCCACTTGGGTGGATATGCAAGGATGCAAACTTACAAGTCTTAAAGAAGTGTATCTTGCACTTCACCATAACAGCTCATTATGTTGATTGGGTTGAACTGGATGTAGTACTGCTTGACATTACAGGTGTTGTGTTGGGTAGTCCATATTTATATGACATAAAGGCCATCTTCTATCGCCATGAGAATAAGTATCACTTGTTCAAGGATGGAAAAGAGTACATTGTGAGAACACATAAGAAGAATCTAGAATCTTCTTCAGTCCATGCAGGGCAATTGAAAAGGATAGTTAATGAAAGTCAAAATCTGACTTTGTTGATGTTGAAACGACAAGATTTTGTACATTTACCTTTTCATGATATTTCTAATGATATCTCTCAGTCTGATAACATATCGTCTTTGAAAGAAGATGAAATTATGTTGCACAAGGGACCTTTTGTGTCGATCGGTGCAGAGGACGAAGTGTTAGTGCAAAGTAGTGCAAGAATCCATGAGATGTAAAGGCATGCAAGAAAAGAGAGCACATAGTTCAGCATGGGTCAATATTGGTTTCAGAATGGAACATTTGTATGGCGAGAAAACTTGGTCAGGATTCGGCACAAGTACAGGGTTCATTCAGCAAAAATTCGCCATGTGAATAGTTGGAAAGGTGAATCTTGTTTTAAGTCTTATTTGAAGTTTGACCATTGTAGAAACAATATTCTTTCTGCAAAATATAGTTGCTGTTCTGCAAATTTCAGGAATTTGCGTCATGGCTCAGTCAATTTTAGCAATGGTCGGTTAGTGAATTCAAGGGAAAATTTATCGTTTTATGAGAAGCTCAATTTGATGAAGTCAGGAAGATTTCAGTGGTTCAAAGTTGGAAGAGTGGAGAATCAGTCTCCTCATCTTCATTTTCTGTAATCATAGAGCTTTTGTGGGTCCAAAAGCTTCCCATTTGGGAGGTGTGATCAGGTGATCATGTTCTAAGTTTTAAAAATGCTCAAAATTGGAATTGCTCAGAATTGGTTGAAACTAGAACGGAAGGAAAGGTCTCGTCAAAAAGATCCTATAGCTGCGAATGCCACTCAAAATTGACACTGTGTGTGGAAGATATTCAAGTTCGAAGTTTCTCAATTTTAGGGAAAAGCCCAAGTTGATTCAGTTTGACTTTGAATAAAAAAATATTAAAAAAGGAATATTCCACAGAATATTCCAAGAATATTCCATAGAATATTCTTTGAGGACTAATCAATGTTGGACATTTGTCACACCTGGATTATACAATGGAGATTCTGGAATCTGAATAGCCAATCAATGGGCGCCACATGGTCTGCCCGGAGGCCTCCACGTGGCCCCAAGATTGCAGCATGGTGGTGGCAATTTTTTTTGGCAAAGGCTGGTTTCGATTGCAGGTCGGGTGGGTGGTAGCCCTAAGGCCTTACTGCCCGAGCTCGTGGTAGTTCTTAGCTATCATAGGCCCTAACTTTTATATAAAATTTGTATAATAAATGGATGGACGGAAAGGGGGCCAGCCCCTAAGGGCTAGCCCCCTTAGTATGAGACCGCAGGCAGAGAACCACGAGGCCATTCAACTGGCGGTTATGACAAGCCAATCATTACAGTTTATATTAATGCATGCACATGTGATGGCGGTAGTTGCGAGTGTGTTTAATGCCATGGTTACGATAATCGTTGGCCCCAACGGTTTCTGCGACGGGTGCAGACAGTCCATGTGACTGCCCACCCTTGACATTTATTGTTTAATTAACCGTGCACCTTTTTTGGAGCAAATTCGGTGGAGTTGCCAAATTTGGTGGGCTTAACTCCAGTTAGCCCAGATTTGGTGGAGTTTTTTTAGGGCAAACTGGGCAAAACTTCAGTTAGACATAACTTTTGCTAGGAGATTCCATTTGGAGTGAATTTTTTTATTTTTTTATTTTGGGAAATTGGAGCATTCCAGAGCCAATGGATTAGGTTGCAGAGCCATTAGATCATTTCTTTAGGTGTTTTATTAGCGATAGAGCTTGAAGAGCCACCAGGGCTTGGGGATTGGAGAGCTGTATTGGATTATAGTTATCAATTGGAGGTGAAACTATAGTCATTTCTTACTATTTTCTGCACTCTGAACTCATTTCTGCAGATATTTTCGCATGTTTAGGCTTTATACACATTGTATAACCATTTTCTGAGCATAATAAGAGCAAGGACATGCCCATTTGGGGGCCTTGGACCCAACATATGTAGCCTAGGAGGGGTGAACTACCTTATCATATGCTGAGTTATATTCTGTGATTTATTTGCTAATTATTTTCAGAGTTAAATATGTTAAACAGTAAAAAGAAATAAGCCTCCTACATATAAAAAGACTCATAAAATCATCAAAGTCACTTTGTTCCAATTGAAAAACACATTAAAAAGCTTGCATACATATGTTAATGGATAATGAATACCTTGCACTAGCAAACAAGTAGTTTCATTTCCAAATCATTAGTGATTACTTCTATTATTTCTTTAGACAGAGTCTATAATGGGCTAGGTAGCTTCGGGAGCTCATCCTTTCTTTGAAAGGTGACATATCCTGTAAATGCCCTTGTATTCCATCTCTATATTAGAAATAAGAAGTTCTCACATTCAGATCACTGATTTTCTTTGATTATCCACCCAGTAGCTGTTACACATAAATATTATACTTTTTCAGACCTTAATTTACAAAGACAGTGAGCCAAATAGTAGTATTTTTCCTTGCCTACTACGCCCAATGCACCCTTAGTCAGGACACAATGCTTTGTAGAGCATTGTCTCCCTTCCAAGCTTGTGTTGCAAAGCACTATCTCCCCTTGGAGACTGCGTTGACTCCTGAAAGGGACCAAATTCCCTTGAAATTGACTTTGCAACTTGCTTCAGTTTTGTTTGCTGCTGTGTTCTGAAAAGTTTGATGCTTAATTGACCAGTGTCTCTATATAATTCTTCCTCCTTTGGTTGAAAATTTGTTCAATGTTTGTTTAGAAAAGTTTTTCTTTATCATTGAAAATTTGATTTCAAAGTATTTTTTATGGTCGCATTAAGGATCATTTTCTTTCGAAATAGGAAATTGTAGTAAAATCTTCATTTCCTTGATAGGAGAAATTGTTGTTGAAATCCTCATTTTTCCTTCAAAAGAGAAATTGTTGTTTTTATTCTTTGTTTCTTGAAAATAAAAAGCAATTTGATTATTGATCTAGTGCACCTAGTTTCTTTTCTGCATTCATAACATTAAGGAAACTGAAAAGAAAAACTTGCATTTGCATGTAGGATTGTGTGTTTTTGCAAAAGGAACATTAGGAAATATGCATTTAGTTTTTGATTCATTGTTTTTTTTTTGTTCATTGATTTGTTTGCTCACAAATTATTTTCTCTCTTCCCAACAAACTGGCACTCTCTTCCCTTAGTAGCTAGTTTCTTCACTGAATAAGTTGAAAGTGAAAGTTTGTTTATCATTCTTAGCTTTCATTTTAGGAATTTCATATACAGTATCGTGGTGAACTTGAAAGGAAAATTGTTAAGCAAGATCAACATAAAATAAATCTCAATTTACTTAAAAACGCATTGGAACCTTAACGATAAAATTTAAAAGGTCTAGGCTAGAGACGTGTTCCAGCGTCGTAAAACATAGTGGCTGTCGTTAACTTGTCTGTGATACATTCCAAGTGTGATACCTCACTCCATGTATGTAAGTATATCATAGCTCGTCCACGTACTCTTGGGTATATGGGGTGGTGTTACAGTACGATAAGTATACAGGGGTGCTCTCACTGTGCGGTTTCACATCAGACAACGCTAATACGGACTTGGGCCTCCATGTACCTTTGAGTATATTTGGGAGGAAAACTTTTAGGTGCTATCCATCCATAGTGAATTGAGTTGGCCACCTTGAAATTTTGATACACCGAACACAACATTCAGGGAGATTACCTGCTCGTACTTCTTGGTTCGCTAGGAGGTATTCTGCAGTTCACAGTTTCTTGGTAAACCCTTTTGCCTAGCATTACCCTCTTTTTGTTTATTTGTTTTTTGGTTAAAATAAATCAATAATCGTGGAAGAAAAAAATATTATCCCCTGTCGTTTGCGTAGATTAGATTTGAAACCACCTTTACCACCGAAAGTTATTTCTAGTAGGCAAAGGCGATCACAATTTTCTGAATCAAGTACAATTCGTACCTCTGGCGAAACATCATCATTTAAACTAGAGTTAGCTCAAATTGTTTCCACACATCTCGGTTCATTTACTGTTGTCGAAAAGGAGTCTTCACAGCTACCCGTGGTCATGATCCATTCAATCGTTGAGACCATACCTCCTAGACCCGACGTTGTTCAATCACAAATTGATCCATATCATGTCTCTTCTTTGCTAGAAAATCTGAATCCTGAACAACCAGAAGTTGTTCCTACCTTGGGCACTCCACAAATATCTGTAGCCATTAAAAATCCTATATCACACAGTCAATTGTCTGAAATATATTTTTGGCCTGATGGTGAAGTTCTTCCTCCTGGTTTAATTGCGATTGAAGAAATACCACAACCTGATACACCTTTAAGTCCAACCCATTTTTTGGGAGACCTTTACCTGTACTAGTCTTTTCGTCAATCGTTTCCATCTGATTTTGTTGATCCCATTGCCATTCAATATCCCGTTGATTTCAGAGAGTATATATTTGGTCATACAACCATGCTTGAACCAACATCTTCGGTTGGGTCTGTTTTTCCAATTACGTCAGCTCCTACCCTCGCTACTCCATCCATGTTCACAACCTCACCAGAGTCATATTTGCATGGTGGCCCTTCGGTCCCAACAGGTTACAAATAATTATCTGGCACTTTCTCTAGTACATCTTCAAGACCATGGTCTTTACCAATGTCATCATTTGGTGTTTTAACTGGTAGTCCTATAGTCAGTACTGAATGACTTGATACATTACACACATCATCAGGGCAATATCAAGTCGGTCCTTATGGGTCAATTCATTTAAGTACCATATCAACCGGACCCCCAGCATTCAGGGAACAACATTTGACGACTTATTATCCTCCTTATGCTGGGGGGCAACCTTTGGTCACCCAATACGACAGTACTCAGTCACATTTTGGTAAAACTGATGTTGACATAAATGTTTGTCAATGGCAGCCCACTCTACCTATCCAACCACAAACGGTTGTACATTCGTATAAACCAGTTCAACTTGTTACACCCACTTCAATACCACTTGTTAATACATCTATACCCCAGTTACAGAATCAAAATATTGTACATCAACCTTATCAGGCAAGTTCTTCGACTCAATATCATCAAATGTTGGGTCAACAGACTTAAAATCCTTTGGTTAATTTACAACAACCTATATCAGGGATCATTTATTCACAAGCTGGTGTACCATTTTATGGGATGTCACAAACGCAACCTGGATATACATATCAACCGAATCTAACTTATACTAATTTGGGTTATAACATTGGTGGATAGAACCCTTGGCAACCACATGCACAAATGCCTCAAACTTCATTTCAACAAGTATCATATCCAGGTTTTGGTCAACAGAATTCTCAAGCATTTGCTATGCAAAACAACCCCTATCTGGGTTACCAGCAAAAAATTCCATATGCCGATGCTCAAAGACCTGTTGCCCAAGAAATTCCATCTTATCCTGGCTATGCTCAACCTGACCTTAATAGACAGTTGCCTTTTGTTGCAACCTTGGAATTGCCAGATTTAAATCGGTTAACCACTGATCCTATCAATTATGCTCCTTGGTGGCTAGTGATCCATGAACTCATGTTATGAATTATCATTTATAATGTTCATCAAATTCCCTAAATGATGATTCTATTCAATTACATCTTTTCCAGCATACGCTCATAGGTCCGGCTGCTAAATGGTACATTGAGTTACCTAGAGCTTCTTTTGACAATTTCACTGCCTTAGCTACTATCTTTTTGACCCATTTCCAGTTACCGATCAGATACAAAACTGGAATGGAAATATTTACCAACTTCAAACAGACTAATTCTACTCACATTTCTGAACATATTCATGAGTGGCATCGTCGTTGATGAATGGTTAAGACATTTGTTCTCGATCGGCTCCTTGCTGAATGGTTCATTAAGTCCTTGTTACCATCTATAACTGAGGATGTGGCTAAAGGTGGCACCATCACAGAAGATCAAGTTATCACTCATGCCCAATATTTAGACTTGATCTATACTTAGTCTGGCATGCTTTATGAAAAAATTCCAAATGCGCCGCGATCTAGTTTCAATGTTCCTCCTCAAATAAAGGACTCTCATGCCGGAGACGGCTTGATAGGAACTGCAAAAACACACCACTCTACTGCATCTGATCCTGCTCCTAATTTTGAAATTAATGCCATGTCCTTTGAAAAAGGCAAAAGTGATAAGCAAACAGGAGGTAAGAAAAAGGAGAAATCAAGGGAAAAACAAACTTCTAACCCGTAGGAACGATCATCTGATCAATCGTCTGGACCACGGAAACCTTGTTATCTATGCATAATCTATAATGAGGAACACTTTTTTAGAGACTGTCCTCACCATGATGAAGTCTCAAAAATCATCAAGACTTCTCATGCATCAGTTGTGTTGACAAACCCATTTCCAAATCCGGACACAAATTTGGTTGCTACGGATCCAACTCCTAGTTCCCAAGTGTTAATGTTATCCACTACAAAACCTTCACAAGATATTTTGGTGTCGACGTGGAATAAATACTATGGTAGTCTGGCCATTGATCAACCTACTACCTCAACAATGAATCCATCTAATGAATCAGTACCACCTCCTGTTATTCCTGAATTGACGATTAGGCCACTGAAGGGAGTAATTCATAAATCGACATATAATCCTCGAGCAAGAGATGCAAAAAATTATAATATAGTTGAATATTTGGTTCAGTCCCCTTTAGCTATGTCTTCTCTTGAGGTATTACAAAATTTTCCCTCCCAGAAGCACGCTTTATTGTCGGCCATTGGTGGAATTGATCCGACTGATTCTAATCTTGTCGTCTTTAATCATACAGGCTATGTGCCGCAACTACTAGCAGAATTGGCATTCTCCATCCAAGTAAATGTTCTCAATCACCTTGTTCATCACACTATTATTGATGAGTGAGAATCTACGTACATTATGTTTCTAAATTATTGGAAGTCACTTGGCTCACCGCGATTATCGCAATCATCAATGACACTAAAGGCTTTTGATGGAAGAACATATAAACCTTGTGGTATTATCAATAACCTGCAAGTTGAATTAGGGGGAAAAACACTAAGTATTGATGTTGAGGTTATTGATGGACCCCTTGACTATAACATTTTACTTGGAATACCATGGGTATATGCGATGACTGCCATTGTTTCTACATATTTTAGAATGATTACTTTCCACATAAAGGTACAATCACAATCATTAATCAATTATCCTTTTTTGCCTCTGCTTTGCAGGTAACTGGAAGCATTCCATTTGTTCACTTACCCCAACTAGAAATTAATAATATTGGTGTAGGACTCTTAAAGGATTCCACTCTTATGGGAACCTTTGCATTACTGCCACCCGCGACATCGGCAGAAATTGCAAACATAGAGACTTGCTACATGATCTCTTCCACTCTATCTGGCTTAAGGAAGAGTATGGGTGATTCTGATATTTCTATGTTGGATGATGTTTTACCGCTCAACACTATTGAGCTACAATAGAAATCATTCTATTTGGATTGGGCGGAAAATATGAAATCAACATTGCCGAATGTTTGGGTTGATCATTCATTAGATTTTGGTACTCCATCTGATCCATTTTCCTCAAAATTTTTGACAGATGAAAATATTTTGGGAGCTATGATGGCAGAAGGAGAACCATGGGAAGATTATCATCATCGTTCCCATAATCTTAGTGAACTATATCACCCATCCATTCAAAATTTATTTTCAAATTCTTTTCCAATTAATGCAATTGAATCTGAGAGAAATTTATCAAATATCAAAGAAACGATTTCTATCGATATTTCGATTAAACCTGGCATTGTAGAAAACAATCATGTTGGTATATCTTGTTCTCCATCAGAACTTGATTCATATCGCTCTCTTTTTCGTTAATTTCATGACGTATTCGCTTGGTATTACGAGGAAATGCCAGGCATAGATACTAATATAGTTGAACACACTATTAATATGTATCCTAATGTCAAATCGGCGTGTCAACAACTTTGTTCTGTTCATCCAAATAAAGCCACTGCCATCAAAGTAGAAGTTGAAAAAATTTTGCGTGTTGGTTTCATTTACCCTGTTCCACTTACTGAGTGGGTTTCCAATATCGTTCCTGTTATGAAAAAACAAGGAACCATTAGAGTGTGCGTCGATTATCGAGATGTTAATCAGGCTTGTCCAAAAGACAACTATTCTACTCCCTTTATTGACCAGATTATTAACGATTGTGCTAGATGTGAAATATTTTCGTTCATGGATCGATTTTCTGGCTACAATCAAATCAATATCCACCCAAATGACCAACATAAGACAACATTAATCTATCCCTGGGGCACATTCGCATATAGGAAACTCCCGTTTGGTTTAAAGAACGTTGGGGAAACTTTTCAGAGAGCAATGGATTATGATTTCAATGACATCAAGCACATTGTTCAACCATATCTAGATGATTTACCAGTGCATTCACAAAATCAGACTGATCACCCGATGCATTTGAGAGCCATTTTCTTACACTACCGACACTACAAGATACGCCTCAATCTGTACAAATGTGTGTTTTGTGTTGGTTTTGGTCGATTGCTCAGATTCGTAGTCTCAAAATAAGGAATTCGAATAGACCCACTGAAGGTATAGGCTATTCTTTATTTTCCTGCACCATCAAACTTACTTCAGATACATAAACTTCAAGGAAAGGCTAACTTCCTGAGAAGGTTCATTCCAAACTATGCTAAAATGGCTAAAGGATTTACTCGATTATTGAAAAAAGAGTTCCCTTTCATTGGGACCAAGTTGCATAAGCTTATTTTGATGTTGTCAAGGACCATCTTTTCCGAGCGTCATTAATGTATCCTCCTAATATCAAAATTATTATTTCCTATATATTGTCGCAGATGAAACGACCATCACTATGGTTTTGGTCCAAGTAGAAAATGGAATTGAACATCCGATCTATTATTTGATTCGTAATCTCAATGATACGGAAGTTAAGTACTCGTACATGGAAAAGCTTGCCTTGGTAGCCATTCAAGCTGTCCAAATATTTCACCATTATATCTTGCTCTGAAAAACAACAATAGTTTCGGATTGCAACCCAATGAATTACATCTTATCATGTCAATTGCTGGGGGGAGAATATTCAAAATGGATTGTCATTTTGCAGGAATTTGATATGGAATTCATCAAATCCAAGTCAAAGAATTCTTTAATTTTGGCTGAGCTTCTTTGTGACCTTCCCTCTGATAGTAATGCAACTACGTAGGAACTATCTATTCCAAATGAGTCTTTGTTTCTGATCGGATCATCTGATCCCTGGTATGGAGATTTCATCATTTATCTCCAAACCCAAACTTTTCAACCTAATACCTATCGCTTTGATCAGCGACGTATTCGATACCAAGCCAAATATTATCTGATCATCAACGATATACTTTATCATCGTGGTGTCGACACCATTTTAAGGAGGTGCCTCACTCATGAGGAGGCCGAAAAAGTGTTAAATGATTGTCACGCTGGGGCTTGTGGTGTAAATTTATCTGGATATGCTACTGCGCAGAAGATACTCCACTCCGGTTACTTTTGGCCTACTATTTTTTGAGATTGTATCCTCGCAGTCAGAAGTTGTCATGCATGCTAGATTTTTTACTGTAAAATCCGAAAACCGTCAGTGCCAATGCATCCTATTGTCTCTGCTGGACCATTTACGAAATAGGGTATTGAATTCATGACCTATAACCCTCCTTCATCTGAGGGGCATGGTTATATTATTGTCGCAATCGACTATTTTACCAAATGGGCCGAAGCGATGCCTACATTCAACAACATAGGACAAACAGCTGCATTGTTTTTCTTTAACCACGTTATTACACGGTTTGGGGTCCCACAGGCTATAGTTACGGATCATGGGAAGCATTTTCGCAACCATATGATGTCTGAATTGACAGCCAAGTTAGGATTGTCACATGATAAGTCTACTCCTTATTATCCACAATCAAATGGACAAGTTGAGGCTATTAAAAAAAATTCTTAAATTAATGCTTCAACGAATGATAGGAGTTCCTAAAAGGAACTAGCACTTGATCCTGTACTCCTCCTTGTGGGCATATCGAACCTCAGTGAGAAACATGACCGGATTTACTCCTTTTCAATTAGTGTATGGTCTGGAAGCTATCTTACCAATCCAATGTGAGATATCATCGTTAAAACTTGCGATAGACTTGTTACTTGACACCTAAGAAGAAGCACGTCTACTTAACCTCATTCATCTAGATGAAATGCGTCATGACGCCCAATTGCCCAACGAAGTGCATAAGAGACGTATAAAGGTGCAATATGACAAAAATGTCCAGCCTCGCATCTACTTAGAGGGTGACTCGGTCCTTCTTTATGATCAAGAAGCTGATGTAATAGGTACAGGGAAATTTGAGCCATTATGGCATGGCCCCTATATTGTCAAAAGAGTTCTTGTTAAGGGTGCCTACGAGTTAGTTGATTACGATGGAATTCCGTTGGAACAGCCTAGAAATGGGCTGTATTTGAAACATTACTATGCTTAATCATGAGCGTAGTAAATTTTTGTATTATATTGTTTATATGTTGTTGATTTTCATTCACTATCTTAATTTGTTTCTAGAGTTTTCTTGACATTAGTAATCCGCTTTACATTTTATGGAAGATGTCTGAATCTTCGGAACCATTTTTTGGATATGCTAATGGTGCTAGTCGTAATATGCAGAATCTATCCTCTGTAGCGTGGGCCATTTTCGCTCCGAATGGCGAGTTAGTGAGTTTTCAAGGGATTTGTATTGGTAGATCGATGAATAATATCGTTGAGTATAGCGCGTTGATCGAACTTCTCTCCGATGCCATTTCATTTGGTATTAACCGCATAATCATAAGGTTAGACTCACAACTTGTGGTACTACAACTTACTAGTATTTATACTGTTAGAAATCCAACACTTCTTAGATTGTTCCTACGAGTTCTACTTTTGGAGAGACATTTTGATTTCATTCAATATCAACACATGTCCAGAAATCTGAACATTTTAACTAATTAATTTGCTAATCAAGTTTTAGACAGAAATTTATGACATAGATAAAGAAAACATTCATATCATTGAATTGGAGCATTAAACATAGTAAAAAATCTGAAAACACATAGATAGATAGTTATAGGTTTTTACAAATTTTTTTCCCAAGAGACGTTGGTCATCTGACCTCAAAATGTATGAAAAAAATCACAAGTAAACTAGTGGTGCTCATGGTAACATGCTATAGATCTAGCAATCCTACGGAGCAACCGCATCCAACAGTTAGGAACCCAAATAGTGTGTCGCTGCAGTCACATGGGTAACTCTTCAAGCTGTCAATCCGGAATCCCGAAGGTTAATCCATCTATGCGCTGCTGAAGCTCATCTAAAGTCTCAGCCATATCAAGGTCCTGAAGGACTGCTCTCCCGACAGCCCTCTCTGTTGGCACATCTGCCTCGTGCTCTACTTCCTCTACTGGTTGAACGCGACCAATATCCGCATTACATAAAACACTTAGTTTAGTCTTGGAAAGAAATAAAAACAAAAAAACATTGTATAAACCTTATAAAAATTAAAAAAAAAACATGGTCGAATTATTCTTACCCATTTCACCCCATTGAGCGCCTTCTGGTAATACTAGATCTAGATCTCCTCGGAAGTCAATGCTTGTGTATGCATACTCATCGATGGCGACGATCTGTTGCCAGAACTAGGCGAAGAATGTAGTCGAGAACACAATGGTCAATTGGTCTGCATGCTGACCCATAAGTTCTACCCATCTCTCTATTCGAGGATCTCTAGGACTAGATATATCCAATGTTACATGTTGTGGCTGCATTAGTGGAATCCATTCCAAAGCGAAGGAGATAAGGATTGAACCATAGCTGAAATTTTTCTTCCTTCCTCCCTTTGCTTTATTCAGTTGTTCCTTTATCTGAGATAGAACAGCTTCAGACCAGTTGAAGACTGTTGGCTCTAAACACTCTAGCGCAGACTGCATATATGACCAGTTCGTTACATGGAGTGTAACGATGCCAGCAAGTTTTGCGATCGTGAAAAAGGATGGTTCTCAAAGGAAAATACCTGACATCACAGATGTTTATTTTTCCATATTTTCTAGGTTCTGACCCTGGATAGCAATACTGCATAACATAATCCCTCACTGTCTCTCCTCCAACGGTAGACCCTGTGAGAGAAATGGGCAAACGTCTCCTCGAAAAACCTGTGAGAAAATACATATCCTCAACTGTTATGGACAACACTTTATTTTTTATGTGAAATGCCTCTATCGCCGGATCCCATGCTCGAACTAAGAACTCCAAGAGTTCTATTTTTTGCCTCATTCCCGAAAATTTGAAGTACTTAAGTAGCTCGCAATCTCTTAAGGCTCTTACAATACCCGGATCATTGAAGGAAATCATATCTTGTTCTTAATGTTCTCTTTCTCTCAATGTAATCGTCATTATGATCCGATGGAAACCTAAAAATAAACCATAAGATCCATTAGATACCATTCATTGCAAAAAACTAGGAAAATTTTGGACACAACATGAAAACCAAAAAATTCAACTGCACCCAATGCACTCCCTGGGCTGAGACAGTGAATTGCACATGCAAGTACACTTCGAAATTTTTCTCGCTATGCAACGGCAAAGTCACATTCGGGGCTGTTTTCTTGCCCTCATTTTGCTGGCTTTCTAACTCAGAGAGGCCTCAAAACCCTAAAAATTTGCAAAAAATGGAAATGAAATGAATACTGAAGGAAAGAGTAGGTTCATGGCACTAAACTGGATTAAACGGCGATGAAATACGTCCACAGAAACGACCGCAGTCAATGACTGAAGTTCGAGGGAAAAATCAGGTTCAAAGCTCCAAAATGAAAATGGTAACTATGGAATGGTAAAATTGAATAGTGAAACTAATTTTTATAGTCATTTAATTATTTGCAAGTTAAATTTATTGCTATGACTATAATTTTATTATGTTTTTATCATGAAACAGGTATTTTTAATCTATTTGATGTTGTTCTGAATAGGAAATACAACTGATGAAAAGATTAGTCGTGCATATTTATTCAAAGAATGACTTGACCACAAAGCATACTTTTTCTCCTTATTTTTCGAGCTTTGTTAAAAACGAAAAAGGATTTGAAGCGCACTTTTATCTCTTTTTCGAGCTTCGATAATAGCGAAAAAGGAACCCCTAGAGCCTTCTTTCAGCTCTTTTCAGACTCTGATAAAATGAAAATATTTCCGAGCACTTTTCTTTTTGAGCTCGTTAAAGTAAATGAATCGATATCTACTCAGTACAAGTTTAACCCTTTTCTGGACTGAGATGGATTATTTACGAAAAAGGAATACCTTTGTTAAACATGACCAAAGAGGTTCTCTTAGATATTATTTAAACTTTTTTGGATCTGAGAGACAAATTTACGAAAAAGTACTTTTGGAGTTCTCTTTCATCCTTTTTTTCAGACTCTCTAAATATGAAAAAGGACCGAGCTATCACTGTCGTTAAGCTCGTTAAAACATAAAATAGTGACGGGCTTGTCGATCATGGCAAGAATTGAGTTTCATTCATCGTTAGACTTGTTAAATTATTAAATAGTGATACTTTATTCACCCGAAGGGTTGAATTATTGTTTCGAGGGGTAAATCACCCTAGAGGTTCGTTGGGTTACAACCTCCACGAGCGAGCATGCTACTCGAAAGGACTCCACCGCAAACCATACATGTTCATGAAAAACTAAATAGAGCAGATCGAAGTTACTCGTAGGTCCTACGGTTGAAACGGATCCGCGGGTCCAGGCCCAGCTTGACCCCTTCTTCCTTCTCAACTTTGAAAGACAAGAAGAAACGAGCACGGGGAAAGAATTTGGTTGTACAACATATATCTACTCTAAATGTTAGTGAAATCCATATGAAACATGTATGGTTGTGTGAGTCCTTCTTGGGTAGCATGCCCTTCTGTGGGGGGTGCCATTGGCAGACCTCTAGGAGTGATTTTCCCAGAAAGCAGCACTCTTGGGGGTCACCGGGGAGGCACGGGAATTCGGACTTGAAATGGGATTCCAACAGAGTATAATATCTCTAAATTTCTCTCTCCCTTAGGCCATGCACATGAGGGGATTTTATACTCCCTCAAAGTAGTTTCAGTCAGTTGGAAACAGTTGGCCACGTACTGGGGTGGTTGAACTACTAGAGTAACCATCAACCCAGTCCGAAAATAGGGAATTTATATATATTTTTAATGGTTTTAATGGCATACGCGGAAAAGTACATGTGGACTCGCGTATACACGCGGAAAAGTCTGGGCATACCCGCGTATGGGAATTTTAACACTGTTTTTTAGTGAATTTGTTCAAGTCTGTAGGAATGGGTGCCCAAAGCCATAAAAGAAATCATGAATCATATGAAGGTGAAAAATGATGCTATAACAGATGCCCCCTAATATATGAGGTCAGAAGGGGTACATGATGGCCGAAATGTATTATGCACATAGAAAGAACTTAGCAAGGACAAGAGAGGACTTCACCAGATTTCAGCCTGCCAAAAACCAATGAAAGAAAACAGAGAGTCAACTCATGCTGAGGCGGGCATACCCATGCTCAGTCAAAAATACATCATATAGAAAGTACTAAATAGATCCAACATGTATACAAGTATAGCTGAACTGAAAGTACACAATGAATCATCTGAGCATGGCCCGGAAATGTAAGTCTGAATCAATGTCCAAGTATCACATATAGAAATTTGATCAAGGATGGTGCAACTGGATGTCTGATCATATAAGTAACTGAATCTCCAAGTACCAAATCATAAGAGGTGGAACAAACGGTACAATCACGCAACTTGGGAGCCAACATATAAGATGATGTTGTACTGAACTGCAACATATAAGGGTGGACGGCATCACTGGCAGAAATTGAATGGACTGTCAAAAGTGAACCAAGAAATGCTGATGCAACCCGAGGTCTTCACCGATCACTATGGAAAAATTCTACACAATGGGAATAAATGAGCTGAAGTCGACCATGTGAGAAATCGTTGGATTACCGGTCAATGATGTATACCGTTAACCAACGCGAGACAACTCACCAATAATGAAAATGAGTGTCAAGGTGCCCCAGTACAATCTAACAAGTGTGAATGAATGAGTTGAAGTCGAACACTTGAGAGAATCTACCAATCAGGAGGCAATGATGAATCCCCACTGTCGATAGCGAAGAGTCTTCCACTGATGACTGCAAACCCTAAGGTACTGACAAAAATACTCTAGACCTTATTCCCAGAGCAATGATTCGGAGTCGATGGGAAAAGATCTGCTGGAAGGAAGGCATTAAGGCATCCCACATCAGTCCAGCGCGAGTGTAACCTGCAGGCCAAGATTTGGAAGGAATCGGACGAAGTAAAGTGATGGAACCAAAATCGAAGTACGTTTCCGACATGCACAAGATGAAGCTAGCGCACGGAAGAAACCCTCTGAACCAACAAATAATGAAAGCTAACACAGAGGCGAGAAATCCACCGATAGGGTCAAATGGAAATCAAGGTACTGCACGAATCCCAAGTGTGAAATGTGTGCTGACGTCGAACACAGGGGAAACCACTCAGTCAAAGACCCATAATGATGATCAAATGCTGAGCACAAGGTCACCTATCAATGATGGAAATAGGGCTAGGGTGCAGTTCTAGGCTTGCTCTCAGAGCAATGTGTCGTAGTCGATAAGAGACAAACCCGCCGGCAAGAAGTCAATGGGAACCTTCTCAAACCAGCACGAGCAGAAGACCAAAACATCTGATGTGATAGAACAAGATACTAACAAAACTGCGTAGGCCGACTGAATAATGAGTCAAGAGACACCGCAGAATGGCCGAATCTGGTTAGACTTCCCTTGAACAAAAGCACGACTCGTGATGACCATGGAAGTAAAAAGTGACACTGTATAAGTCTGTTATGCAGGAGGCAGAACAAACTCTCCATATGATTGGAAGAGATAACCAACCGGGGGAGGACTGACAAGTGAAACATGGTAAAGGCTGAACCTAGGTCAAAACTAAAACCATCCCAAATGGAGGAAATATATATAAGTATATGTGCTTTGTTCAAGGGCGACAAACTGACTCTGTACTGCCATCAAAACAATGAAGATACATCCCGTTCCCGCTCTTTTTGTTATATTTGATTTTTTTTTGTCTTTTTCATATAATAAGCCTGAAAAAGAATAAAAGAATGCTATGGTACAATGGATAGAACGAGTATCAAGAAACAGATGCACTAGTTCCTGGGATTGGAACGATCCTATGCTCAATGCAAGGTGGCAGAAACTGGTAAGCGATACTCAGAGGAATGTTCCATCCATGGGTAAAAGGGTTTCAAGTCGCGATAGCGAAGTGCATGCAATGGTTTAACTTGTACAGATAGACAAGGTCAAAAGTTGGCTTAAAAATTGAGTCCAAATGAAGCCGGCTAAAGGCCAGGATAAACAAGTAGCCAATATGCAATGCAGTAATACAACTCAACAACACCAGGGAGCCTCTAGGGTAATAGCCAGAAAAATGATAGTGAGGAAGAAGAAGAATGAAGCTTCAACACGTAAGTCATGGCGGGACTAAAGAGGACTCCCGAGCCTACATAAAATGTAGCATGGGAAACAAGTGATAGCGAGGAACTAACTAGGAAGCCCATGTAAAGGAAGGCTCTACCACCAAGTCATGATTAAATAATCAGCGAGTGAAATGGGTGTAATAGTCATGACCTGATGGGATCGACCCTATGGCAAGTGATCAGTATGGAGGCTAGTATGCAAGATGCAGCGGAAAGTGATTTCCCTAACCTATATGCCAGTGAAGATCATATACCTGCCGTGACGAGTCTGTAATCATGGATCAAAAAACCGGGAAAAATCTCAAATTCGTCAAAAATGTACCTGAAAACATACCAAACTGGGCACTTCCAAGCATCCGGGTTATGCAGCTTAAGATAGATCGAAAAAATAAGCATAACAAATTTTTGCGAAAATTTTCAACTTTTTAGCCATAAATAGACAAATTACCTCATATTTGGTTCATTATTACATTGCTGATTTGGAAAAAGTGCTCTGGAGAAAAAAACTTCTTTCGTCAAATCAGGAACAACCGACCGTCGAATCGCACCGAAATTGTCAGGTAGGCTCCTCAATCATCCTTGCAAATCATTTTGTCCATTTAGAAATTAAAATTTAGTGATTTCCACCATTAAAACCCTTGCTAAAAAACTCAGACTTGCGCATACGGGGGTTGGTAATAGGAAAGTCGCGTATACACGCGACTGTGCATAGAAAAAGTAGCGTATGCGCAGGTCCGAATCAAAAAATGCGTGGCTAATGAATGATTTGTTGAAATTTGTCAGGATGACAATCTCATGGAGAGAGCGTGAACACGGTGCAATTGATCAAGAGGTCATGCAAGATCGAGCATCGCAAAATATTCTTCGAAATTGCGGATTGTTCAAATTTTTCAAAATGCCAAATATGAAAAGCAATGTCCGGTTGCTAGAAATGCTCGTCAATTATTGGGAACCAGACCAAGATTGCTTCATTATAGATCAGATGCCAGTACGCATTGAAGTGGAAGACATATATTTTATCACTGGACTCTCCCGGAGGGGAGAACCAGTAGACTTGCACGGGAAGCCCCTAGGAGGGCTAACCGTGGAAGATTATGTCCACGTGTATTGCATAGAGGGTTCCAAGAAAGTTGGAACTCAAATTGCAATTAAAGATTTGAGGGATTTGCACATGAAAATCCTCCTTTTCACCATTGGCAGAGTGGCAGGATCTGCCTCCCTACATCAGGCGTCCAGGACGCAAATGAGCATAGCAGTAGAATGCTTGACTCATGTGTATGATTGGTGCACAGCCCTATTACTGAACATGAAGCAACAATTGACCTCAATCCGCCAAGTAAAAACAAAACACTTTGGATACGGTACAATTTTGATGACATTCTTCTTTGAGAAGATACCAGCATTGAGACCCAGAGTCATCTCTACCATCAACAACCCTAGAGATCCAAGAATTTCTCGTTGGGCAGATATGATGAAGAGATTAGGGGGAAGTGAAGTTCCCCGGACCACTTGGGACGATGAGTTCTTTCTTTGGTGGGGAGAACAAATCATCGCTGTGGATGACTATCCCTATGCCAGGATGGACTTTCGTGGAGATCCAGATCTTGTTCTTCCACCAGGCACAGCATGGGGCACAGTCGGTAAGTTTGCAAAAAAAATTTGACTTATATAATTTTTTTGGATTTTTTCAAATATGTATGAAAAATGAAAAACAAACATGTTTTTGATTGGATTCATAATGACTGACAATGTAAACATGATCATGATACAGATATTGGACCAGTGCGACCTGAGGGTTTCCCGCGCCACAAGCGTCGCAGGGGCGAAGCGGATCCAGTGGATTCAGACAGGACCCTCCAGGCTGTGCAGAGGAACCTGGAGGGGTTAACCCGCCAAATACCTATGGCTGCCGTGGAGGATCTGCCGGAAGTCGTCCAGAGACGGGTGGTAGGAGTGCCCCGAGACTGGGTACGATTATTCCGCCGAGTTGCCACTGCGGTCACGTTCTATAGAAACACGACTTCTGGGCAGGGACCTCAGGAGTAGACAGATATTATGTATTAGATGACTGCATATTCTTTTTTGAGACTGAACATGATCGGGCATAAGCCCAAATTTTGTATGACCTTATGGATCCAAATTTTGTAAAGTTTTTTGAACACTCTGATGATATATATACCGCGATATTTGATGTGATGTGATAAATGTATCAAAATGTATGATGTTTTTGATGATAAAATTTTATTGTATGGAATGATTAATATGCAAATCAAGTGCCTGATTAGCTAATGAGTCAGCCAACCAATTGTCAGCTCGAGGAATATGAATGAAAGTTAAAAATTGAAATGATCTTTGTAACAAACGCACCCTCAAGAACAATCGTAATAAAAATGGATCTCGAACCTGATAAGTATTGTTCAACTGCGACACCACTAGCTGAGAGTCCAAGAATACTACCAACGAATCAACACCCAAAGATATTTCCTTCGAGAGTAGATAAACAACTGCAGTGTATTCTGCTATATTATTGGAAGCAGGACCAATGCAGACCCCTCTTGATACTAACAGCTGACCGGAAGGATAATGAAGCACCCAAGCCACGGAAGCTAAGTTCCGGGTGTGTCTACTAGCACCATCGGTGAAACCAAAATGACTCATGACATCCGACACAACCTACCAAAGTAGATCAAAAACATCACCAACTCATCAAAGATCGAAAATCAACCAGATATGTACAAATCAAAAAACTACTATATACAAAAGCAACATGCCAGGCCGAAGCCTAGGCATAATACTTTTTCAAATAGAGCCCATTTCGGGGCTCTGGCAACTCGTTCCCTTCGAAATCAACCAAGGTATACGCTCCTTTCTTAAGGACTTTTTTAACGATAAAGGGGCCATACCACATAGACTTAAACTTTCCTGCCCCCAGGGCATCTTTTTCTTGGGCATAGACCAAAACAAGGTCACCTTCCAAAAAAACCCTGGGTTTGACCGCCTTATCGTACTAAACTTTAACTCGGTTTTTATGCGCTTCATTCATCGTGGCAGCATCTCGACGCTGCTCATCGAGATGTTCCAGATGAAGGAGCCGTTCTTCAAGACCAGAAGTGTCAGGAAGAAGTTCAACAGCTAACTTAAGAGAGGGAATCTCGCATTCAATGGGAAACACGGATTCCAACCCGTGCACTAGCTGAAATGGAGTAAAGCCAGTTGCAGTTTTCACTGACGTCCTGTATGCCCAAAGTGCAAGATATAGCATAATATGCCAGTTGGATCTAGCTTTATCAACTGTCCTTTGAAGAATTGTCTTCAAGGATTTATTCACGGCTTCCACTTGCCCATTGGCCTGAGGATAATACAGAGACGAATGCTCCTGCCGGAAACCCAATTTGAGAGCCAACTCAGCCATCATACTATTCTGAAAATGACTGCCATGATCGTTGACAATCTCTAGAATACCAAAATTGGCACAACTCCGAAGTTGAAAGCAAAAAGAGTCACAGCCTCACGACCAGCAATAAAGTAGGCATAGCCTCGACCCACTTCGTAAAGTAGTTTACTGCTACAATAATGTACTTGTGACCTTTAGCTGAAGGCGGGTTACAAGTAGTATAATCAATACCCCACTTTGTAAAGGGATCGACAGTAATGACTGGAAAAAGCGGAGCTGGATGAGCGTGCATTTTTCGAGTATAGACTTGACACGGATGACACTTTTTGATCGACTCCATACAATCTTTGAAAATCGAAGGCCAAAAGTACCCAGCACGCAAAATCTTTTGGGCTGTAGCAAGCCCAAATAAATGACCCCCACACGCTCCACTATGGGAATCATTCAGCACAGCCTCAGCTTCTTCAAGAGTTAAGCAGCATCTCAAGATTGAATCAACCCCTCGACGATATAAAGCATCACCAATAATCAAATAATTCTTGGCCACGTGATGCAACTTACGATGCTCATCTTTCGAAAAAGTAGAGGGAAACTTCGCATTCTGAAGATACACAATGATATCTCCATACCAAGGATCCTGTGAAGAGATAAGAAACAAATGTTCATCCGGAAAGGATTCATCATAGATCATCTCTTCTCCAGAGGGCAACTCGGAGATCAATTCTGTGAAAACCAATGATTTCTTGGATTTGGCAGACATAAACTCAAGATCAAATTCCTGCAAAATCACAATCCATCTATTGTATTTTCCCCCAATCACTCGCCTACTGAGGACAAACTGAAATAGATTGGCTGCTGCCAAAACATAAGTTTTTTGAAGGAGAATGTAATGTTAGAGCCACTGAACAACATGAACAACTGCTAAAGAAACCTTCTCTATCAGAGAATACCAGAGTTCAGGTCCTACCAAGCCTCGACTAAGGTATTATATAACATGCTTGGAAAGAGCATCATCTTCCTGAACCAAAACCTTACCAATGGTAGATTCTACTACCGTGAGATACAACAGGAAATCCCTGCTATAATCGGGTGGACTCGGTAAAGGAGCAGAGGTCAACAAGCTTACTAAAGCATCGACGAGCGTTGAGCATAGTCGTCCTAAAGAAAAGGAACTCCTTTCTTCAACAATCTCATAAAACCCTTTGTAACTTCAGCATAATTGACGATAAATCTCCGAAGAAAATTAGACTTTCCTTGTAGACTTTGAAGCTAACGTATAGAGGACGGGGGAGGCAACCGAAGTAGTGCCTCAACCTTGAAGGGATCTACCCTTATCCCTTCCCTAGACACAATGAATCCCAATAATCGGCCGGATGTAACCGCGAAAACGCACTTGTTCGGATTCAATATAATCTTATAGAAACGACACCTTTCAAATATTTTCCGGAGGTGACCAGGATGATCCATCCTCTTTCAAGAATGAACAGCTAAATCATCCAAGTATGCCTCGATAATCTTTTTGATGTCGTGGAAGGCATATGACATGGCCCGCTGAAAGGTAGCCCTAGCATTTTTAAGATCAAAAGGCATCTTCTTGTATGCAAACGTACCCTAGGGACAAATAAAGGCAGTCTTATGTTGATCTTCAGGACGGATAGTAATTTGATTATATCCGGAGAAACCATCCATGAAGGAGAAAATATCACACAAAGACACTCGTCAATGATCCGATCGATAAATGGTGTGGGGGTAATTATCTTTAGACATGTTTACTTAGGTATCTGAAATCAATGCACACTCGAATCGTTCCTTGCTTTTTATCTACGGGAACGGGATTTGAAACCCATTCAGTCAAAGGAATAGGGAGAATGAATCCTGCCTTAAGCATCTTCTCAACTTCAGCTTTGATAGCTGCTGCCTTCCTAGGATTGACCAGACGAAGCTTTTGCCTCACCAGCTTAGCGTTTTCATACGTCTTGATCTCATGCTGGACAATAGATGGGTATATACCAGGTATTTCCTCATAAGACCAAGTGAATACATCCCTATACTCTTTAAAGAGCTCGGTGTAAATTTGAATCTCTTCACGGGAGCATTCAGCTCCGATGAAGACATTCTCGATAATATTGGGATCCCTGGAAATGTTCACCGGGATAGTTGGAGAAATCACAGCCATTTTCCCTTCAGCATATACCTGTGTTGGTGCTAAAGGGTTCAGGACTGGGCGAACAGGACCAGGAGATGGAGGACTTGGAAAACTCGTTTCAACTTTGCTCAAATCAGGTAAAAAATAAGACCAATGATGCAAATCATCCCACGGTCTATCTATACTAGTCATAGCTTCTAGGATGGCCTCTTCAGATGGAAGAGTGGTATCAAGGAAATCCTGGGCAGAAGAAGAACTAAGTGTCCAAGCCGGAGCCACATCTCCATCCAACTCTTCCGGTGAAAGAGGAGCTGGACTGGATTCTGCAGAGTCAACAATAGACTGATAAGCAATCTCACTTGCAGACATCGGAAATGCCATTCCACCCACTTGACCTTCCGCTAATGTGGCAGTAGGGGAAGGTAAGGTCCAAGGGTCCAAAAAATAATGAGTTCTGAAGAACTCTCTTCGAAGAGGAGCCTTGGAGGATGAAATTGCATTAATATGAACCGTAGGAGGAGGAATATCGAAAGTACCCATCAAGGAAGAATACATTCCAACTCCTAAATTCTCAACAGGCGCCTTAGTATTATCCAACTTTGGAACAGATGAGTCAGTAGATGCATTCGGGTCGACAGGAGGACAGTACAGTTGATCCACTGTAACAATCCTCCCTTCGTGGGGGAAACATACAATCCGAAATAATGAGGATGCAACGGCATCCATATCATAAATCCAGTTCCTCCCCAATAGAAGGTTGTAGTCCAAGCTTGTGTCAACTACCTCAACCTCTATATTAACAGTTTTTCCCCCAACACAGATGGGCAAAGCTGGGACAATACCATGGGGTCTGTGAGAATGACCATCGAACGCAGTCAGAAGAGTGGTAGATGGAATAGCTTTGGGAGATCCAATTGTCTTCCAACATGTGAGAGACATCACGCATGTGGAAGCACCCTCATCAACAACCGTTCGAAAGATATTACACTTCCGGTACGATGATTTAATATGAAAAGCCATGTGATGGGGGAGTCTCTTCTTAAAATTAGTCATATCAAAAGTAATCAGAAGAGAATTTTTCGGATCAATAGCCCCGATGGCAGTGAGCAAAGCACTGCGCTGAGCCGGACAAGACTAGAGTACCTCTAAAGCCGACATAGCACAAGGACTCTGCGCCAGATCTTCCACAATCGAGTAGTTCTGGGCAGCCCTAGCATTTGGATTAATCGTTGATCGCTTAGAAGATGCTTTGGGCATTCGAGGCATAGACTCAACAGTAGGCTTCGTAATGTGAAGCGGCTCAGTAGCATCAGGAGTATCCTTAGCTTTCAAAGACTCTTCTCCGCCATAATCACGGGATCTCGTAGCGATATCCGCGTGAGCACTCATCATGAAAATGTTCGATGGAATTTCCCCTTCCTGGGTGCCCCCAGAGGAAGCCCTAGGATTTTGGTTCGCGCCAACAACTAATTGTTGCCCTTGGGGAAAAGGGTTTGTTAACACAACCTGGGAACTAGAAGAACCCTGCTGGGCTAACAAGCGCTGCGCATCCTGAATTTTAGGGCAAAGGTGTGTGAGATGGTCTCCAGTACACAACTTGCATGGAAACTTCACTTTCTTCTTCTCCTTTGGACCCTCACCAACATGCTCGTTGGTTTTATTCGCATTGCCCTTCCCGTTCTTCCCTTCTTCTTGTTATTTCGTCCCTTCTTCTTCCCATCGGATTGTTGATTTCCTTTGGGATCAGAATCTTGGACAGCATTTATGGACAAATACTGGGAAGGTGATGACTCAGCAGGCACAACCTGACCAGAAGGAGCAGATTGTAAAGACAATTGTTGCAATTGAGTAAGCAGGCTGGCTGCACCACTATTGATCGATCCAATCAGTCCGTCACCATGAGGACCGGGCTTAGTTTTAGATAAATCTAATTTGGAGCGAGGAGCATTGGGCAGATATTTATGGAGGACCCCAGACTGAGAATAGATAAGTTCCAGCTGCTGGGCCCTAAAAATGGCCTGCTCCTCAGAAAATACCCCAGAAAGGGATACATCTTTCGAAATATCTGACTACAGGGATTTGAGAAACCATTCCAAAAGGAATTCACCTGGAATATGAGCTTTAATAAGCCTCTTCCTTCTCCTCCATTCCTGAATGTGATCAGAAATGTGGGTTGCGTCGTCCTGCTTAAAATTAGCTAGGAGTTCAGTCCCCGCATCATATCGGACAGGCAACCGAAAATGGTTCAGAAATGTAACAGCCAGTTCTCCAAATGTAGCAAAACTGCCCCCAGTTAGCTCAATATACCATTTGGCAACGTTTCCAGTTAGGGTGCGTTGAAATAATCTCAACCTAATCGAATCATCGATCAGGGAGTTCGAAGAACACCATAAATGGAAGGTAGTGATGTGGTCAGCTGGATCTTCTCCATTCTTGCCTTCAAACTTTAGGATGTCTGAAGGAAGTTTGGTGGGAACCGGAGGCCACCCCGGACCATAACGAATCGGATCATTAGTCAATTTCGACAGATCTGGCAAGTTTAAAGTTGCCAGAAAAGGTAATCGAGGCGGAGCTTGAGGATTCCATCCTTGATGGGATGGATTCCCAACATTCTGAAAAGAATACCCTGGATTTGATGAGGCACCAGGTTACCAGAAAGAATTCGTAGAAAAATGAGAAGAACCTCCTCCCCACGCCGAGTTACCAAAGCCCAGACCAGTTCCCCCCGCTGAAGTATGAAATGAAGAGGAAAGCCCCTGATAGGGGTTCCAGGCATTAGATAGAGGAGAAAAGGTCTGATAAGCACTCGACGAAGGGAAAGAAGCATTCCCTTGATGACCTGCGTAAAACTGATTCCCTGCCCCCGCTGTAGTGAATACAGGGTTCCAACCTGTAAAAGTAGTCAAACTTTGCCCTCCAGACCAAGGGTTGAAACTCTGGGTCTGTGAAGTGAACGGAAAGGACCCTAAAGAAGGATTCGAACTAGGAATATGTCTAGTTCCGAAGGGGAACCCTTGAAAAGAAGCTGATCCACTAGCAATGGAAGACATGGGTGTAGATCCAGCTGCAGCAGCGGAGAAGGAAAAAGAAGGAATCCCACTAGTGGGAATTCTGAAATAGAAGGGACCAGATTGAGAAGCCTGTGCTTGGGTGAAACCAGAGCCAAACACAGCAGCACTAGAAGCAATCGAAGATGAAGCAATAGTGCCCCCTCCTTCAACAGAAGCAGGAGTCTGAATGCCTGCAGCACTCACAGCAGAAGCCGCGTTCCCAGTCGTGGCCATCGAAAGGTAAGAATGATACGGAAGATCTCCCGGTCTCTTTGACTCAGGTCCGATGTATTGAACAACGAACGGATAATCAGGAGGAAGAGGGAATGGACCTGAGGCAGGAGGTTCAGGTACGTATTCAATTTGAAAATCTTCTTCCTGAGGAAATAAAACTCGCGAGGTGAGCGGAACGCTCCTCTCGGAACCGACACCAGAATCAGCTATGAAACCTTCAGACCCTTGTGGAGGATCTCTCTCCTCTGCGTCAGACGCCACAGGGTGATAACCACATGCTAAATCACTCCTACGCCTTCTCGAAGAAGGCTCTGGACTCTCGGGAGATAACCCCTGAATTCTCCTCGATCGACAAGGCGCTTGATCAGCCACTTTAGCAAATTTTAATTAGACTCAAAAAATATAAAGCTAAGCAAGCTAGGAGCAAAGAGCACTCACTAAAAGAAAAATCCCTGAGATACAGTCAAGCAAACAACCCTCAAGTATTTCCGCTCCGGGTGATGAGGACCGGACACCAAAATACAAGAAAGCGAAAAATATAGGACCTCCCGAAAGCAGTCTGGGATAATTACTGCCCAGGCCTACTAGCGAAGGTATTAGAAACAATTACGCCGACCTCCTAACGACAGCCTTTGCCGGCTCAAGCACCCAAGCTTCGCAAGGGCACCCCCCAGAAGTACTGCTGAAAGTGATGTGACGTCTGCCTCAAGTACCACGGGTATTCCCCCCCGCAGTCACCTGTGTGGAACCTAGGAGTGGCAACTATGGGCACCAATCCGTGTCAGAAGCCGGGCAGAACGGTCTTGAGGTCAAATTCAACTAATCAGAGAGGGGGTATCCCTCTTCTCAGCCTTCACTTCCCCTCACGCTTGACTCTCTGGAGGAGAGCTTTCCCGATCCACCTAACGGAGTTGGATTTCGCTCAATTAATAAACTTCTATGTTTTGTTTGAGTGGCCTTGGAGAGTTAACTCTCCACTCACCTATTCCAAGGCCCTACAACCTAGCTAGTTGGTGTATGACACTTAGAAAACTTGCTAGTTGATTTTAAATTATATCGCTTATTTTAATGGGCTGTTATGTTAAGTCAAAAGGATATGGAGATGAAACTTATGGTGTTTTGACGCAGAAAGAAATTAATAAAAACCAAACTACATGCAAATGCAGTTATTGTCTTTCGATGAAAAGAAATCTCTATACAGGTTCTACGAAATTAAAAATTGTATTTTTCTTTTCAGATAACACACTCACACTCACAAAAACTATGAAAATGACTAAATGCTTAAGTGCACCTGATGCAAATCACTACAAGCATGCAAATCCTAAGATGCAAAATCTCCTAAAGCAGAGTGAAATTTCCCAAAAGACCCTTCAGTTTTAACTCTTTTTGGTTGTCCAGAAAGCTAGTTCCCGAAATCAAGAACTCTTAATATGAAGACACCAAAAACACTTAAAAATAAGAGGAAGAAATCAATAACAACTCCTTTCCAAAATCGAGTCAAAATCCAAAGGCAAGAAACCTCAACAAAGCTTCAAAAGATACAAAGAAACGAAAACAAAAATGCAAAAAACAAAAGCAAACAACAACGCAAAATGTTTTTTGAGCTTTTGAAATCCAAAAACAAAAGCAAAACAAAATGTTTTTTGAGCTTTTTAGTTTTATAAAGGAAGAGCTCGAAAAGACCAAGCAAAACTATCAAATCCCAAGCCAAACGATACTGAATTTCAAGCAAAAACTTCAACAATGCTCCAAATCTTATAGGGCTAACTAGTAGCAAGATCAATATGAGCAAAAGAAGACAAGAAAACTCAGCCACTCAGCCTAGAAGAATAGTACAACCTTGCCGCAAACAAAAACTTCAAAGAACCAAGAAAGACTCTTCGAAAGTTGCAACAAGACCTAGCCAACTGAACTCAAGAAAACCAACCAAGAAACGGGCAAAAATCGTAGTGCCAAGCAAAACACAAAGATAGGAAAGAGTAAATGAGCAGAAGCTCTCTGTTCTGATGAAGCAGAACAGCCAAGAACGCTCAGAAAGAGATCTTGGTACTCAAACCAGAAGTGCTAGCACCAGAAACAACACTTTGCCAAAAAGACTAGTTTTCGATCAAACGAAAGAGAGAAAAGACCAAAGACCACTTTCTTCACAATCCAGACGGTACAAAGACACTGCAGGAACAGATCTCCACAGACAGAAAGGACTGAAAAGTCAAGAAATCCAAAATTTCAAAATCTGCCTAGGTATATGCAACTTCACAATTTAGCAACAAGCGTGCATACGCGACTGTGCTAAAGGAAACACGCGTATACGCGACTCCCTTTAGACAAACCTGCGTGTATACGCGACTGTGTGCAGAAAAAAGCGTGTATATAAAGGTAAATAATGAAAAAACAAAAAGGATCAAGCCTGGATAAGAAACCAGGAATTCAGTCTGACTGAAAAAGAGTAAACTGGACTGCAAATAGAAGATAAAATTGTTGGAAACCTACCAAACAGCTGAAACCACCCAACAGGGGAATCACAAGAATGTGATCCCCAGCGGAGTCGCCAGTTTTGTTTCGGGGAAAATCACCCTAGAGGTTCGTTGGGTTACAACCTCCACAGAGTAGGGGCATGCTACTTAAGAAGGACTCACACAACCATACATGTTCATGAAAAACTAAATAGAGTAGATCGAGGAACTTACCCGTAGGTCCTACGGTTGAAGCAGATCCCGCGGGGTCCAAACCACCAGCAACCGTCCTTCCTTCTTAACCTGAAAGATAAGAAGAAACAAGCACGAAGAACTGGTTGTACAGCATATATCTACTCTAAATGTTAGTGAAATCCATATGAAACATTAGATAAACCATCATAAATGCTTAAATAACAATATTCTCATATATGCAAGTGGACACTAACACGTATATTTCAGGAACAAGATGGTTCTTCTGTATTATAAATAGCATGTACATAAATAACGAGTGGAGAGATCACCTGAATCCTTCCACGATCTTCGAGCAGACCGTCGTCCGGATCCGTCCCACCCTTGCCTCGCTAAGATTCCTTCCAAACTGGTGCATATGAGATGACATATAGGAAGATGAGCATCTCCAGGAAACAAAGGCTTCCTATCATGAACTGGGAAGTGCAGGAGGCACGGGAATTCAAACTTGGATAGGGAATACCAACAGAGTATAATATCAATAATTTCTCTCTCTCCCTTAGGCCATACACATGAGGGGCTTTTATACTCCCTCAAAGTAGTTTCAACAGTTGGAAACAGTTGGCCACGTGTTGGGGTGGTTGAACTACCAGAGTAACCATCAACCCAGCCCGAAAATTGGGAATTTTTATATATTTTTTAATGATTTTAATGGCATACGCGGAAAAGTGCATGTGGACTCGCGTATACACGTGGAAAAGTCTGGGCATAACCGCGTATGGGGATTTTTACACTGTTTTTTAGTGAATTTGTCCAAGTCTGTAGGAATGGGTGCCCAAAGCCATAAAAGCAATCATGAATCATATGAAGGTGAGAAATGATGCTATAACAACCACAAGGCCTCTATTAATGATGATGTATTGTGGGTAATTTAAATACTTCTGTTTAAATAATTTTAATGATTGTTATAAATCCTGGGAAAAGCCAGACATATTTTAAGATTCTGCTTATGTGGGTCTTTGCGGCCTTATGGCTGCATCAAATTTTGGATGGGAAAAAATTCTGGGGAGTTTCTTTACAGACCGAAATTTTGGGCAGCGTATTCTAGGCAGGCCAGAATTATGGGCAAATATGAGAGGGTCAAAGTTTGAAGGGCAGAAGTTCTACTTCAATTGACTTGACTAAAAGGATGCTTTACGAGGTTTGACCATAGCTTATTATATGTCATAGTTGACTAGCTACATTAGATGTATCTCTTGTTGAAATAAATAATTTCTCTAGGAAAAAGGTTGTTGGGTTTCCCCCCAAAGTGGGTTTTCCTAGGATAAATATTGTTTTCTCTTTGTGCATTGGGGTCTCTACTTTCCTTATGGTTTTATGGTTGAATTTATGAAGTTTGATTTCTTAATGATAAAATTTAATTATTAAAATACGATTTGAAGTAATTATTAGTATTTCAAAACTCATTTTGTGTCTCTATTTCACTTGAAAATTCAATAGGGAGAACCTTCCCACTTTTGATAGGCTTTGGGATAACTGTGTCTAAGAATATATTTGATATGAGTTTAAAGTCAGCGGGAAGTAAGATGACAAGAAACTATTTCTTGTTAGTCAAACAAGGGAAAAGGAAAGGGTTTTATTAAAGGAAAAATTGATGGGTCAAACTCATGGTAGGGGAATAAGAAATAAATGAGCAAAATAAAGTGTTTCATATGTCACAAGCATGGTCACTATACATCACGGTGTATAGAGAGGAAGAAGGGTGGAGGGAGGTCGTAGAAACAAGAAGTAGTAACATCAGTAAAAACTAATATGAGCAAGTTTGTTGCAAATTTTGATATGGATTTCTCATTTGTTTCCTATATTTCTACCAACAAAACTTACAAGAGTGTATGGTACATGGAAAATGGTGCACCTTACCATATGAAATCAACATGTGAGATATTTATCAGTTTGATGGAGTAGGACTCAGGAGTAAATGTGGAGTTTGGTAATAATGCCAAGCATGCAATAAAAGGATTTGGGACACTTTCATTTTAGCTCAACTCGGGTAGCTTGTTGGAAGTGAAGGGTGCATTGTATGTGATGGGCCTCCCAAAGAGGTATAATTTAAGGCCCATATGACCATCCTTTAGTATATTTAACCTTTCATTTTGCATTTGATAATGTATTTTTCAAAACTAATATGTTATTAGGAGGTTTAAAAGATATTTTCTATATCTTGTGTGCCTACTACATTGAATGTGTGGAGCATTGAGGATATCTTATGCAGATCACAAAGGATCCCAACAGAAGAATATTATGGGTCTTGTACCCTGCTACAGGCTAATCACAACTCGACTGGCTCAAGGAAATTTACTACCTCCTTGTAGCTACGAGAACACTGGGGAACCAAATCCACATTTTTAGGGATTTTTTAGGGAAGCAACCCTCCCTTCAAGTAGGCTTACCCTCAAACATGTTTTGTATAAATAAGAGGCATTAGCAACCTAGTAGGGATTCAAAACTCTAGAGGAAGATAAACAACATTAGAGAAAGGCTCCCACCTATTGTTTTAGCTTGTCATGTTTCATGTATGAACACCTTTTTAATATTAATGAAAATCATTCCTTTGTTCTAAGTATGATTTTCTTCTAAGGGACCCGAGTCTCATTGGTTTAGGGCACAACCTAGGTTCTCAATCCCCCTTCCTGTAACTTTTATTTCCAAGCATTTAATTTAGTCATGTATTTATGCAAATCTTATATATATATATATATATATATATATATATATATATATATATATATATATATATATATATATTCTAGGTTAATGAAAAATATTTTCTATGAGTTTATTTATGTACTTTGATATGATTAATTTATAATAGTTTCTCTCATGTAGTGATCCTTTTCATTTAAGAGTTAAACTCATTTTTTCTTGTTGCTTTATTTTCTGCAATCAGTATTTTGTGAGTCATGCACTTTGCTTTTATTTAGACATGATTTATACTTAGTTATAGTTATAATTGTTTTGGTACACTTGGATCACTTAGTTCATCATATTTTCACCCACTATTATGTATTTATACAATCTGCCGATAAGCTGAATTTTGTCGAGCCGAGCTACATGACACTCTAGGTTTTCCTCTTCCTTGTATGAGTTGATCCATTGGGTGCACCTGAGCTTAGATATGACCTAATTAACCTTCCACAAAGTTCCTCCACATTCTCCACCCTTCATATTGCATTTATACCTCATAATGTTTCTCTTGGATGTTTCTTGTAGCAAAACAGGGCTATCCTATAGCAATATGCAGATTGCCTTAGAACGCCTCCAAAATTTCACCAGAAGTTTTTGTATCATTCCTCAAATTTTCAAAAATTCTTTTAGACCTTGGAGATAGAGTTTAAAGGTTCAAATACCCATTAGGAATTTTACCCAAGTAGTTGTAGCTTTCTTTCTACAATTTGTGTTTGTTTTTTATGTCTATCTTCAACTATAAACTCTTGGTTTATCATACACCATAGAGTAAGATTGATTTTCCTCTATAATTCTTAAAGTGTTTTTTTTATTTCTTGCAAGTAGCATACGTTTATTTCAGTCATTTACTTTCCTACAGTAGCATAGGTTGACTTTCTGCAAAAATATAGTAGGATTACTCCTTGTCATTTACCTTCTTGCAATTAGATTATGGTTTATCTTCTGTCATTTAATTTTCTGGAATAGAATAGGATTCCTTTCATTTGTTTCATTTCCTAGAATATATCTATACATTGTTCATTGAATTTTATGAGCATTTCTATAGACTACATCACACGAGTGGTCTCTACACATCTTAACTTCTCTTCAGTTAAATCAAATCAATGAAATTAGGAAAACAGTACATACTGCACATATAGTTTCGATACCTCTTAAGTTTGTACAAACCCCTAGTTGATCATTAAAGTTGAGCCCCTCAAGAGCTCCAACATTCTTGTTCTAATATTGAGGCTCAATAGTATGTTTTGGGGTCAAGAAGAAATTGATTTTAATGTTAGTCAAGGAAGACAAGGGTTTTGTTGTGCACTTATAGAAATGGAAAAAAGTTAATAGACCAAAAGGATATCTCGCTAACATAGATCAAGTTATTGGAGTTAGAGAGGTAAATTTATACAGGTTACGGGATGAACCTATTTGAGCCTTGGTTCAAAGTAGTGAAAATTTGTGTGAGTTATGGTGCAAGGGATATTTTCTTTGATATTCCAAAAAATAGTATTGAACAACAAGGGGTGTGTAAAGAATGAATGCTTGGAAATCATGCCAAGGATACTTTCCCAAGAAACAATTATATATCCAAGGAAATTTTGGATTTGATACATTCATATGTATGTGGGCCAATGTTAATATCATTAATCCATTTAGGCATGTATTATGTTTTTTTTATTAATTACTTCTCCAGGAAGACATGGATCTACTTCATGAAGACCTAGTATGAAGTCTTCAATCAATTTCACAATTTCAAGACTCTTGTGGAGAACTAGAAAAGGGGGAAGATCAAGGTCCCAAGGTTATATAATGGGGCCCGTAAGTGTACATATAATGACTTAAAGGATTTCTGAAAGTATGAAGGAATTAATAGGGAGATGAAAATATCTTATAATGCATAATAGATTGGGGTTGTGAAGAGAAAGAACAATTCAATCATAGGGTTTTCTAAGGTTGTGATATATGATCAAGGTTTCCCATGTTTCTTTGGTGAGAGGCATGTAATACAACATTATACATCCAAAATTAGAATCCTCACAAGATCTTGGGGCACAAGATGTTTTAGGAGGTTGATCAGATTTGGATCAAGAACCTAAGTGATAGCTCAAATTCAAAGTGTTCGAAAGTGTGTTGAACCTAAGCGACCAAATAGATCTCGTCTTCCTGATTCCAATGTCATGAATGGTTCAAAAAACTAACACCGTATAAAGAAGTTATCGTGATTTGAAAAGTCTAGTAAACTGCAATTTTCGACCTTTGACTAGGTTTGACTGGGTTTTTGAAAATTCAAAAAAAAATAATGTTCCAGGGAATATTCCTAGAATATTCTTGGAATATTCCTAGAATATTCTTGGAATATTCCTAGAATATTCTTGGAATATTCCTAGAATATTCTTGGAATATTCCTTATGGGCCAGTTAGCTCATGACAAGTGGCAATTTATTATTGGTCGAAGGGTTTTGATGAGCCAATTAGGAGCCACCACGTGGCAGGCCCATAGGCTGCCATGTGGCCTAGGTTTGGTGTATTAAAATTTTGGTAGGGGATAGGAGTTGACCCTGCGACCTCCTGCCCAGCACGCAGGCGCCTTAACTATTTTCTCTATCATAGTTTCTTAACCATTATTGTTTCAGTTTTAATTTAAAGTTTGGTGGTTGCGCGTATGGGGGGGCGGGAAGGGCCAGCCCCTCCCCATGTGGCCACGGCTCAAGTCCAGGCGCAATACATAAACCACGGCACAAACATAACCGCCAAAATTTACGTTAAGCCATATCACATGGCATGGTTACTTCTGACAGTTTCACTAACCGTGAACTAAACTCTAGTTCTAAACCTTTTCACCGCAGTTTGTGCATAGTTTCCGCGACAGTTACGGTTTGAAGACCACAAATTTTGTGACATGTGCCAAACCGTATTCCTAGAATTTAATATCACAGTAAGCGCTGGAAAATAATCTAGAGAAGCGTGTTATTTTTGGCCAAACGGCTATTTTGACTAGAGTTAAGTGTAGTTGCTCCATTTTTAGTGAAGCCGATTTAGGGGTAACTGGACAAAATTTGTTTAGGCTCTATCTTAAGCTATATTCATCCATTCTGAGAGTGTGATTAGTCAATTACAACTATATTAGACATTACAGACTCATTGGTGAGGTTTTCAGAGCCATCATAATACTTTTGAGTAGGTTTTTTCTTCAGATAATTTCTATGGGTCACTAGGGCCACAAGGGGCCAGCAGTAGTTTGATGCCTAGCCAAGGTAGCTAGAGCCCTTACTCAGAAACCCAATAGAAAATTTAGGATGATTCAAAAATTATGGAACTAATGGTGTGGTTGAGGAGCCTATAGAGGAATTTTTAAGGTCGAGATGCTTCAGAGAAGTTCCCAGGGCCACCAGGGCCACTCGGTGCCAGCAGGAGAATAAGGCCTATCCAAAGCAGCCAATATCCATTCTCAGAAAAAAAAGTAGTCATTTATGAATATGTTGAACCTTATAAATCCAATGGAATTATTTTAAGAAGCTTTTGAGGACTTCTGAAATTCGATATGATTGAGGGAAGTTTTCAGTGAACCGAGAGCCAAGGGGTGCCACCAGGTGTTGGAGGCGTAACCAGAGTAGTCGGAGGCCAATTTATGAAAATGAATAGTATATTTTAACTATTTCATACATTATGAATCCAATGAAAGTATTTTAAGAGTCATTAGGAGACTTCTAAAGCTCTACAAGCCACAGGGAATATTCTGAGCATCCAACAACTTCCTTAACTCCTTATGGATCAGGGGCTCAAGCGTCGGATGTAACTTACATTGCTTCTACTGAAAAGGTTTGACCCCTTCCTTTATTGGAATAACATGCTATATTATTCATGCCTGATAGGTTTTTAGCTCATCATATATCCACGCGAATACATATAGGTACTGCTTAACAAGGTGGATAAAGACTTGCTTCTCTTGAGGTGTACAACATGTACCAAGTTTTACAAACTTTGGATCACTCTCTGCCAATATTGATTTGTTCGTGCAATAGAGTTAGACTGTGAGTTTTCATGTTCACCGATCCTTGAAATTGATTTTGCAAGTCATATAAATTTTCTAGTGATACCATGCCCTTATGCATGGGGTTATCCTTGTTTGCTCGAGCCGCATCTTGCAATGATTTTTCATGCTCGTCTTCATCAATGGCCACATCCTTGAACAAATCAACGTTCACCATGAAATGCAATATCTATTGGTCATCATTGAAAACACGTGAAATTGTGATATTCTCAGGGACAGATGGCTTATAAATAAGTTCAATAGAAAATCATCCCTAAGTAGTCACAACCTAACAGATTCATTTTCTAATGCATCCGCAGTTGCGTTTCACATTATCAGATCAGATGCAATATTGAAATCTTGGAATTGAGAAATCAAATGCCATGCCTTTTGATGATAACTTTTCAAATTAGGTGATACAGTGTATAGTATTTCGTACCTGTCGTACGAAGATATCACAATGACATATTGCTTTAGGAACCCCAAATTTGAGGTCAATGGTTTTCTGTAAGCCCAATATAAGTGCTTCATATTCTGCACTGCTATTAGTGCACTCAAATTCTAAGCGACATGAAAACAAGTTTTTTTTGTTGTTGCAAAAATACAAAATCCACAATTTATAAATTTTATTGCTATATCCTACACTAGAGTTCTAGCATCTACTGTACATAAATCATTTCTGCCAATTGGAATAGGAAGGAGTTCCAACTATGTGTCTAGTGGGACTAGGGAAGGATGAGAAAGATAGCACCCAAGGTCAGCCTCTAGAAAGCAGTTTCCACTATATTAGAATCCAATGCAACAAACATTCACAAAGTGTCTGGAGGAGTGGCATTGTTTGACACTTCTAGAATATTGGACTTGCTTTTACTATTTTCATAAGTTTTCTTTGTTGTGATTACACCTCCAAACTTGTCATGAGTGTTTTGGGCCAAGTTGACATGCGGTGTGATTTTTCTTAACAAGTGTTCCTTCATTTTTTTCCTCGTCAACTCTTGTTTAGAAACAAGCCATGCACTCCTCAACTTGCATTGACTATTTTGTTTCTCAGCCGGGGCCTCATTCAGTTTTGGTTATTCAACATATTTCTTCTCAACATTGAACAGACAACTAAAAGAATTTACTGGGTGTCCAACACCCATAGTCTCTTCATTCGCAGGGGATTATTCATTTTCTTCCATCTTCTCAGTTAGCTCATCTGAAAGTATTTTTTCAACGATGTGCACAAAGAGAGTGTTCATCCTCTGATTCCACTATGGGCATGCATTTTCTAAATGATATTCTTTATGAAAAGAAGAGTATTGGTCCATGTCCATGCTTTTGACATTCAACACGACGTTCGAGCTTTGTGCAGACTTAGCTGACTAACTACTATCGTTGTTGCTTCTCAGGAGGTTGAACTTTGGGGGCTTTATGCTAAGAATGGTATCACTTTTCATTTGTTTTAACTTTTCCAACTCTTTGGATAGAGAATTTATGGTCATTGTCAAGCTTTCAAGATCAATAGCTTCTTTATCCTTGGCCTTGCTTGAAGAGGCCTAAGACCTTTTTCCCGTCTCTTTAGATTATTTAAATGATTCATTGTCAAGAATTAATCCAATTGCATGCAAGTACTTTTCAAAAACAATGGCTTCTTTGAAATTCCATGTCAAATTTTATTTTGTAGTTATCTTCATGAACTACGCAGCGCTTGTCAGCAAGGCAGACGTGTAGTAATAAATTGATATAGAGTCATGAGGCTTCATATCCATAGGGAATTTGTTCAATGTCCAATTGAACCTCTGATTAAAATATTTAACTTTTTCTTTCTTATCCATCTTTAGATTTCCTAACTCCTTTAATAACATGGTTGGGGTTTTGTCATCAACAAACTTTTCAAGGAACAACTTTTTAAACCCCTTCTAATTCTGAATTGAATTTACAAGAACACTATGATACCAAAAAAAATTCTACCATATAATGTACAAGGAAAGAGTCTACATGCAACATCATCATAACGTACCTCGAACATCTACAAGTGTAGATAGAATTTATCCAAATGGTATTCCACTTTGGTCACCTTGTCAAGGTCATATTTCATTTAGAACTTTTCCAGGTGTCTTGGAATCTTATGTAAAATACCCAATAGAGTGAGTGGACCTTGAGACATACAATCTATATCTTGGTATGCCATATTCTTGTCTATGTTCTCCTCCTCCTCTTCAGAATCGGAGGAATATTCCCCAATACTACCTAACCCGTGAAAAATGTTTTCTAAGAGCACAACGTTATCCTCGTCTCCTTTGTTGTAATATGGGGGTTGCTCTGGTTGTTCCATGTTGTCTACGAATTTCGCTAAATCTTCAAGGGTAGAAAAAACCAAATCTTCCATTGTAGAAACCACTATCCTAGTAAGATTTGTTTCTTTCTTATTTGGAAAATGAGGAATATTATGTGCTCCAGGAATTAATCCAAATGCCTTCACAAAGTGACAGGTTATAGGATAAATTTCCCAGATGTAATCATAGGTAACTTCACAAGTGGTTCTGATTCAAGCGAAGAAGATCTGCCTACTTCAATAATATGAGTCAAAGAGGCACTGGGAACGTTGATCCCTTGATCGAAAGAAGTGTGTTGTGGGTGGGTGGAGTTATCATCCATAAAAATATAGTTGCCCTCCTTCTAGCACCAGAAATTTTGGCAATGCTAGACCTTCCAACATTCAAAGGGGTCTCCCCAATATGCGGTCCCAATTAACAACTCGATTGTTGTCTACTTAAAAAAATTCCTTGGCTTTAGATATCATCAAGAGAGAGAATCACACATGTGCCTTCGAAAAGAAATTAGGTGTTGTTGGTGAATGTTTGGTTGTAGGTGTGTTAGGGTTCTTACACTATGGATGAAAAATAAAGTGAGCCTCTACGAGAGCGGTAATAGTACCACCCTAGTACAGAAACACACAAACAAGAAATATTCGTCTAACATCCAGCGTAATATTCCATAAAGACACGAAGATCGTTAAAACCATTACAACACTTCATCAATATTATAAGCATTAAAATAACCGAAATAGTTCAACTAATTTAATACATGTGAAAAAAAACATGAATCGTAAACATTTACAGAACAATATTACAAATATTCATAATCCATGCATGAAGAATGTGTTGGCCAACATGCTTCAAATATTAAGTAAAATTTGCAAGACACATAAATACAATGAACACCACTAGTTCCAATAGTGGAGCATTGGAGACACTACTTGCTCCCAAAAATAACTAACTTTGTCTCTCTAATTCCTTATGGGAGAATCCAAGGTGAAAATTCATTTACTTGTACAATGAGGATGTATATATAATAAATGTGGTCATCCTTCACCTTGCTTGTGACTCTTGGACTACCCTCATGACTGTTTGACTTCCTATGAATTTTGAACTTTCACATGACTCTTTACATTTTGTACATGTCCTTTAGATTTCCACTTCACAATACATTTTCGAATAAGAATTTACAATAATCCACAAAATGATGTGGCACATGATGACTCGTGACATGACAGTGATGACATGGAAATGTGAAGTTATTCTTTGTTTCTTCTTACTTTGTGTCTTCTTGAATATTATCTCTTCTTCACCTCTGTATGGCTTAGATATGAGTATTTAGTGTTATCAAACCTTGAGTTGTTGTCGCAAACTGATATCCCTTTGCTTCCTCCTGATTGATCAACTTGTACCTTCAACTACAAAGGTGTCTTTTAGCATGATCTCCTTCTCCATATCCTTCTTCATCATCCTTTCATATCGTGATAGAGTACATTCATCTACAATTCACTCATGATAAGATGACATCAATCCGATAAACCCCTAGTCTAAGATGTTGCATGATGATACACTCCCTGTGATGGAACTGGGTGGAAAGATAAGGGGGAGACTCATGGATTGTGAAATTGCATAGATAAAGCATTAAAGGGTCAGGATTGAGCCTTGAGACTGTGAAATGGATAGTTCAGGCTAGATTGGGCTTGAGGATTATGTAGTTGAGGGATTCAAGGAGTTAGGTTGAGGGATTTAGCACTCAGATTTCCCACTGTGCAATGATGGGAGGATAGGGAGGCCAGCTGATTGCACTATTGTGCAGTTTAGGAGCTCAAGGTTGATGCTTGAGGACTGAGACTTTATAATACGTAGTTTATGCCTGACTGGAGGAGAATCTTGCGCAGTTTTGGAGCTAAGGGGCTAGGCTTGAGAATTGAGATTGCATAGTGTGCGGTTATGGGATGCAAAAACTGCACATTGCATAGTTCCAAGAGATAATGCTGCTAATTAAGGGCTGAGACTATGTAATGCACAATCTAAGATGGTTGAAAGACGGTGAGTGGCCTGATCAAGGAGTTTTCCCAATTTTGACTAAGCATTGGATATGTGCAATGAATATGAATAAAATAAGACTCTGATTATGACCTCACACTTAGATTAAAATAAGACTCTGATTATGATCTCACACTTAGATTAAAATAAGACTCTTATTATGATCTCACACTTAGATTACTTGACGACACAACAAGGAACACTCAAAACACATCAATAACACACTTTCCTCAATGTGGCAATTTTGCAACGGCTAACACCAAGTGTGACACCAAAGATACACTTTTTGATGATTGTGATGACACTTGTGCAATAGTGTTTGAAACTTTGAAAATGAGTGTGATAGATTTTTTCATGATGAGAACAACTCATTTTCACATGAATTATTCCCTAAACACACCAAAACTAGCTTGTGTACATTGTGTGACACTTCGAATCCTAAATTATGACACTTTGATTTTCTCACAAATGGGACCAAAATACTTAGAGAAATGCATGCAATGAATCTTAATGTTTGCATTGACAACATGCGAAGTCAAAGTAGGCTCCAAAATTTGGATGCAAGCCAAAATTTTGGAGGGTGTTGTAGTAGCGACAATAGTTTGAACACTTCAACTCTTAACTAAAGTCACAATATGGACTCTTCTAGAGTATTCTTCATTATGATCACATGGATATCCCACTTTTCATTAATAACATGGGCCAACATGGCATCCACTCGAATTATAGTGGTAAAAACAAGAAGGTCAACATTCGAGCAGAATAAAATTTACACACGAACTCTGATTGAGGTGTTTCTTATGCTTTTGGAATGGAATCTATCCATTGAATAGTGAAAAAAGGTTTCATGCTTAAGTGGAAAATTTTTACCCCAAAAAAATTTGTTTGATGCCTTAAAATCTTCAAGGTTTTAGACCCAAATTTTCCAAAATAGGTCTTGTCGATATAATTGGGCTTGTGAGCTCATTGCTCTACCTTTTCCACTTTGAAAGCTTCAATATAGATTAAAATATATATATGATGATGATTCAATCCAGATAACTGGAATACAGGGAGTGTTTGTGGGATACAAAGAGACTTCAAAGCTATACATTATTTTCATTATGTCACAAATAAAGATTGTAGTGAGTTAGGATGTGAAGTTTGAGGAGGAATTTTCATCTAGGAAGTTACACAGGATCCTATTGATGACAAAGGATGAGGAGCAGGAAGCTTTAAGGTTTATTGTAGGTCAATAGCTTCTATTTTAGGAAGCAAACCTTCAGATGAGGAGGAGGAGATATTAACTCCTTCTAGTTATGTTATGAGACCTCTATAGTTCATGTAGACATTGAGATATGCTTAGGAGCGTGTGGAGGGACCTAGGAGCATATTAAGGGAGAAAAATCCTCCAAAAAATTTTATGGAATATATGAAACTAATAAGTAGCATAATTGAATAAGAAATACACCAATAGATTTTTAGTAGTTCCATGGTGCACGATGATTTATGGGACAATGTGCCAAAACGAAAGGGAAATCCAATCCCAAGTGGATCTCCAAGAAGTTCCTTCCTCTCTAAGGTGCATAAGAACTTCTACATAGGTATAGTGTTGAACATGCAGAAGTCATCCAAAAAGGTCCTTTTTATATTGTAATTCACTTTAATTAAATATACTTATTAAAGTGAAGAGTCTATTATTAGTAATTTGATTCATGTCTAATAAAATGTAAAGTATTTGCATTAATGATTTAGATGTAATCTCTACTATCGATTAGGATTTAATATCAACCATTAATCTCATTGAGAGCTTATGATTATGGAGACTTGGTCATAAGTTCAAAGTTATAAAATAAATACAATGTGAAAGGAAAAGACAACAAAGAGTATGATAAACCTAGGGTCGTATAAAAATATAAGTGAGAGAGTGACAAAGGATTTCCACTCAGTGTGAAATTCGAAAGGGGAAAAGAAGAAATAGTTTGAGTGTAAAAATGAGATTAACCTAGCTCTTATAAATTGAAGGTACCATATGCAATAGATATAGATGAAACTTCGAGAAGCCATACGACCTAGCAAAAGAGAAGCGAAATTTTACAAATTTCTAGGATAGATTTCAGTAGCAATAGTAGGGTTTTTTACAATAGGTTTTGGCAAGGTTGTATAGGCCATATGATGCACTGGAATAGCAGGAATTTTCTATAATTTTTTCTTGTTTTCTCAGTGGGATCTTTTCCCAATTTTGGAGCCCTTGTAAGCTTTCAGTAATTTTAATGTCAAGTTGATATTTGAAGGGCATAAATTTATGTGTATTTTGGAGTTTGGTTTCCTATAGCTTCTGTTGATTTTTTATTTCCAAATAAATTTCCAACAAGTATATTTTATTCTATGAGCTGAAGAATTCAATATAAACTATTTTTTCTAGTAACAAAATCATAACGAATTAATTTACCTTGGTTGTCAGAATGGATATTTTAGTAGTTGAAATATTTTTGGAGAGATTTGAAGTGGATAAGGTTACGTCTTCCATATAATATGAATTATACATGGGATATTAGTGGATTTCCTCAAATTCATTCCAAGAGGATTGGATAAATAGATTATGGAGATTGAAGTTAACTTAGAATTTAAAGTTTTGCAGTATCCATAAACCTATTTTAGAACCTTAAAAAATTCCTTTTCATGGTGTTTTTCTTTGGGGATTCCTTAGATAAAACATTAAATTACATGGGAATTGTACAAATGACTCAAATCCCTAAAGAATTTGTTTTGTTTCTACCCAATATGTATACCTACATGGGCATACGTGGAGTCTTTATGCCAATGTTACCTCCCTACCTATTTATCTTGGTAGAATTCCTTACTTCGGCTTCGTAATTAATTTCCTAGGATTTGGATTTACATTATGCTTGGTTACTTATTACGTTTGAAGTTTTATCTAGTTAATGAAAAAATGATTAGTGACCTATTTAATTATACTCTCACATTGTGTGGCTCTTGGAATGGTGGCATTATGAGTTGTACGAACTTATCCTTGAAAATTGATGTACAATCACATAAGGTACATTTGGAGATAAAACACCTATAGGAGCTTTTGGAATATTTGCATGATATTGAATGAACTATAAATCATATGTACCTTGGCCAAGATCCAACTCTTTCTTATGCACCTTATTGAATTTCAAATACAAGTACCTCAATGGGAAGACCTTGATACTTGAGAAGTTGAGAGCATTGTGAGCATCTGTATAACCTCTTATTTGGACCACCTATATGGAAAAAGCATTCCCAGCCCTATCTCTTGCAATTCAAAAGAATCCTAGACCCTATAAGGATACCAACGGATAGGACAATGTGGAAAAAAGGGAGTTTGATTCACAAATTACTAAATGGGATTCAACCTTAAATGATCATGAATAGTGTCACAACCCATGGCTAGGGTTAATATTTGATATTTTTGTTTTATGATATGAATTTTATGTTTTCAAGGGTGAGCACTTGATATGGTATGGATAAAGAAAAACAAAAAATTCTTTGAAGGGTGATCCTTGACAATGGCAGGGGTAAAGAAAAAAACATTGTATACATTGAAGGAATCAAAAATAATATTTTAAGTGTCATCCAGATGTGTGATCAAGGTTATGACCTCACTTTTTGTGCTAAAGAATTTGAAACAAGGAATATTGATCCAAGGCGATTAGTGGGAAAAACAGTAAGGGCTCAAGGAAATGTATAATTCTTGATGAAATTCAAGGAGAAAAATGCTACATTAGTTAGACAAATGAAAGTTGATTATGGAATAAAATATTAGGACACTTGAGCTTTTATAGTTTGGTAAAAATCAAAAGAACACAAGTAGTGAGAGATATTCCCAAAATCTCAAAACCAACAATCATTATCTGCGAATCATGCCAATAAAATAAATATGCAAGAGTGAGATTCAAGTTAAAAGAGTCGATGTCGAGTTCATTAGAGCTTTCTCACACATATATATGTGAACCAACAAGAACACCAACCCTGCAACATGAAAGGTACTTTATGTTGTTCATTGATGATTATACTAGAATGATATGGGAAGCTTTTCTTAAAGAAAAATTGGAAGCACTGGATACTTTCAAATCATTCAAGGCATTAGTTGAAAATGAAAGTGATATAAGAATCAAATGTTTGATATTAGATAGAGGAGGTGAATTTACCTCAAATTAATTTAATTAAATTTGTGGGAAACATGGAATCGAGAGACAACTTTTAGATACAATAACTCCACAATAAAATGGAGTCATAGAAAGAAAAAACATATCATTGCAAGAAACAATAAAAACAATGTTTCCAGAAGCCAAATTGCCAGATCAGTTTTGGAAAGAAGCAGTTGGTGTAGCATTCTACAACATGAATAGAGCACAACTTCGAGTTAACAATGACAAGACACCATATGAGCTATGGAAAGGTAGGCTAGCTCGAGTTAAGTACTTCGAAAATTTTGGAAGTGTTACATGAAGATAAATGATGATAAATATGGAAAAATTGACTCTAGAGTATATACGAGATTCTTCCTTGGATATTCAACAAGAAGTAAAGTTTACAAATATTACAATAGGATACAACACAAAGTTGCAGAATGTATTTATCTGAGAATAGACGAACATGGACATATAAATAAGAAGAATAAACAAATGAGAATTCATAAGATACATGTACGTGGACCAAGAAGAGATTACTACAAAATAAGATTGGGAAGAAGAAGAATAGTTTCCATCCAAGATAACTTTTAAATTTGCACAAAAACATCACCCATAAAACCAAATTATTGGAGATGTTGATGCAAGTATACAAACCCAAAGAAGAATGAAAAATACACTAGGAAAATCCAAATTTTCCTTCATATCAAAAATAGAGCCAAATATTTTTGCACAAGCCAGTAAGGACCAACATTGAATGAATGTTATTGAAGGAGAATTGAATAAAATTGAGAAAATGGTACCTAGGAATTTGTTCCATTCTTGAAAGATACATGATTGGGACTAAATGGGTATTAAAAAAAATGAATGAAGATAGAAAAAATAATATAAATAAGGAAAGACCTATGTGTAATGGATATTCACAAATTAAAGGAATTGACTTCGAAGAAACCTTTCTCTAGTTTCTAGGTTTGAATAAAAAAGAATGTTCTAAGAATTTTCTTATTCTAAAATATTCGAGTTTATCATATGGATGTTAAATCAACCTATATAAATGTATATTTAAAGGAGAAAGTAGACATCTAACAGCCAAAATGTATTGAATTGTTAGAAAATAAATAGTATGTGTGCAAATTGATGAAAGCTCTTTATGGGTTAACACAAGCTCGAAGACCTTGATATGTCAGGATTGAACACTACCTTCAACAACAAGGCTTCAAAGAGGATTTGTTGAAAACAATATATAAATCAAGATGGAGAAGGAAAATTTGTTGATTACACTTGTATATGTATATGATCTCGTTTTTTAAACCAATTATGATGGTATGAGTCATGGATTTTCCCAAGAAATGTCAAAGGAATGTAAAATGTAAATGATTGGGGAATTATCCTTCTTTCTTGTACTATAGGTTTCTCAAACCAATGAAGAAATATTTATTTACCATACCAAATATCTCAAGGAGATGCTCAGTCGGTTTGGAATGGGATAACATTCACTAGTTAGTACCATTATGATTACTAGATGCAATTTAAGTAAAGATGATGAATCCCATGGAGTTAATTCAACACTTTCTAGGTCTATAATTTGGAGTCTACTATAGTTGAAAAATTCATGACCATATATTATGTAGGTAGTAGGAATGGTTGTAAGATTTTAATTAACACCAAAGGAATCACATATGCAGTAAACAAAGAGGACGTTTCAATACTTAAAAGGCACACCTGATTGTATTGTATCTTGATCAAGCAAAAAACAACCATCATTTCCTCTTTCTACAGTTGAAGTTGAATACATAACAACAACAACCTGTTATAACCAAGTTATTTGGATAAAACAAATTTTGAAAGACATTAAAGTGGAAAATTATTAACTAATTGGCATTCTCTATGACAATACTAGTGTGCTCGATATCTCAAAAAATATTTTCATGCACTAAAAAATAAATCACATTCAAATTATTTATTATTTCCTCAAAGAACAAGTCACTGAGAAAAATATCAAGATAAAATATATTCACGCCAAAGAATATATGTCAAAATTTTAATAAAAGGTATATAGTCTATGGAATGATAATGTTAGTTGATTAGAATTGATGGAAGGGGTCCATAAATCTATTGAAACTAAATTACGAACCATAATCCCAATTTTTGAACTACCATAAAATTTCAATGTATAATAATTCATGAACTCAAGCATTTTGTGAGGGATTGTTTTTTGTTATGTATATATAATAATATTTTCACACTCACAAACATAGACACAAGCACTTAGGACTTCAATATATAATTAAAAGGTGCATTGATAAAAACATAACATTCTATGAATGGTCACCACAAGGCCTATAAGTGCAAGGTCATTTTTCATTGTAAAACATCATTTATTTTTATATCATATCCAAATATATATTAATATATTGTTTGGTGTATCTAATAAAAATTAAAATCTATAAAAGCTTCTACCATAGTTAGTTTTAGAGCTACACTTGGTAAAAAAATTACCAAGGCTTAGTAACCCATTTTACTAAACTTGAAAATTATTTGTATTTATTTATTTTAACTAGACTGCGTATTTTTCTTTTCCAAATTTAGTAAGTTATTTCTTTTACTATACCTGATGATTTTTTTTGTCAAACCCAATAATTTTTTTCTACCTAAACCCAATACAATTTAAGAAGTAATGGAGTCATCAAGGAAAAATCCCGAGACCAATTTTGAAAGAAATAAATAATTATACATCCACAAGGAATATATAAAATCTTTGAAATCCCATTAGGATATCATGATCAATCAATGGGAATAACTAATGTAAATTCTAACCAAACAAGGAACAAATCCAAAAGATACATTGCAAAAAGTAGTAAATACACTACATAATATAATCACATTTAGAAAGTAAGAGAATAATGAAATATAGGAAGTAAATAGTGAGAATGCATAAATGTTAAATAGAATAATAGAAATATTGGAGCAAAGTATACCTCAACCTTCAATAAATTTCAAATAGAGAAGTACCAAATATATATCTCTTAGGAAGTACAAGAAACCCATGATTTCAAGGTAGATATTATCAAAAAATAAAAAATAAAAACAATGTGAAATAATGAGAACATATGGATTTGAAGGAACTTAAAGAAGATCCAAAAATTGGTCATAAAAATGAATAAATCAACATCAAACCCTTGGTATAGTAATAGTGGATGAATCCTTGAAGAAAATATGAAGCCTATTGTGGATGAAAATGAATAAACATGTATTGTTGTTATTATCATATAAATAAAACTCAGATATACCTCAAATATTCAAGCTCCCACCAACATCATGATTTTCACCTTGTTGTATTCCTATTTTTGGAGTTGCTTGAGTGGAATTTGGTGGAACAAGAGTTTACAAAGAATTATGAAATATGTTGAAAATGGCAACAAGAAGAGACCTCTAATTTAACTTTCCATTAATTAAATTAAAAGGAAATTGCAATTCCACATCACATGATAGCTTGTACGAGTTAACTAAGTCAGGAAGACTTAGTTAGCTCAGTAAATTCGAGTTGAGGTTCAAACTAGAGGCATGTAGAGTGTTCCCTAAGTTTTAGGGGGCCAAGTTGCAATTTATTTTGAGTTTTAATTAATTAACATAATTATTCGAGTTAAAATTAGTTTCACTAGTTCTAACTGATGGAGGAACTAGTGAGAGTTCCGTTGAATTAAACCTTATTTAATTCACATGCAGTGATAAATCAAATAACTAATAATTGACTCATCAATAATTCATGCATGTCAGTTCCGAGGAAGACCCAATTGAGATTAGAGTTAAAGGGAAGTGTACTATCAGTTGTATAATCAGAAAATTGTATAGGTGGTGCATGGAGTCTGAGGAAGAGCCTTAATGTATTGTGCAATCACTATTGGGGAATTTCCTAATTAATAGGGGATCAATTACCTTAGGGATTGCACAAGAAAGAAGGGCATCCTGAGGCTAAGAAATTGGTTAAGTATTGAACCAAGCTAGCCTAGGAATCAGTGAGACAGACAAAGATAGTGCAGAGAGCTCTCAAGCCTGAGAGAGTAATTGCATTGTTCTCATATTCTTTATGTAGGTTTTAACCCTATACAGAAATTATCAACAAACGAATATTTAAAACAGAAAATAAACAATAGCGAGAGCATAAAACATAAAACAGATACACACAGATATTTTCCCTTGGATCCCAAATTGGGACGACCAGCTTGATTTTTCATTATATTCCTTTTAGTGTTACAACAGATATATATACATGCCGAAGCATAGATAAACCCCAATCCATTAACCCTGGATTATAACATAACCATAGTTCCCTTGACCGGATCTACAAAATACCAAGGGCCGAAAACCATCATACCCCAAAACCATGTGCAAACCCATGCACAAAACCATGGGCGGGTCCGTCCACCGGAAAATAAGGACCAAAAAAAAAATTCCGCAGCGCTACCCCAGACCCCGATAGGGGGGGCTATCACCCTCCCTGTTACCCCACCCACGCGTGACTAATCGTAGAAAGAATATAACACAAACCCAAAATTCTCCCACTTGTTGTTTTCTTTCCGCAGGGGGGCACAGGAGAGTTAAGTCATTAGCCATCTTTGCAACACCCATTGTTTCTCTACACCAAGAGAACTTATGAGTGCTCACAGACTTTGTCAATGCATCTGCAACATTCTTCAAAGTGGCCACCTTTACCAGCAACACCCTTTTAGCTTCAACCATATATCTCACAAAGTGATATTTAACATTAATGTGCTTTTTCTTTGAATGATAAGCAGGGTTCTTAGCCAAGAAAATTTCACTTTGGCTATCACAGTCTATCCTTATATCTTTTTGCACCAACCCCATACTTGAACACAATCTCTGCAACCAAACTGCTTCCTTGCTTGCATGGGTGGTTGCCATGTATTCTGCCTCTGTAGTTGAAAGAGCCACTACAGACTGTCTTTTACTCATCCAACTGACTGCACCTCCAAATAGGCTAAACACATACCCACTTGTATATCTTCTTTGGTCCAGATCTCTAGCCCAGTCTGCATCAACAAAACCATGAATTTCCAACACTCTTTCCAATCTTGGTCTCCCCTGGTAGCACAAGCCATAATCACTAGTGCCACGCAAATATCCGAAAACCCGCTTCACTATTGTCCAATGCTCCTTCCCTGGGTTTGACATAAACCTGCTCAATACTCCCATTGCATGTGAAATGTCTGGTCTAGTATAGACCATTGCATACATTAGGCTACCCACTGCACTTGCATATGGAACACGGGACATATCCTCCTCTTCTTCTTGTGTCTTGGGACACTGTTCAATAGACAACTTTGTACCTACCGGAATTGAAACATTAATCGGTTTACTATCCTGCATATTGAACCTCTGCAATATATTCTCGACATACTTCCTCTGGTTTAATCAGAGCTTCCTCTTTTCTCTAACTCTCTTAATTTCCATGCCCAAAATATAGTTTGCAGCACCAAGATCCTTCATGTCGAATTTGGAGAACAACCGGGTCTTCAAATCTTGGATAATTTCTTTGTCATTCCCAATCAACAACATATCATCCACATAAAGGACCAAATAAATAACATGGTCACCAATTAATTTAAAATAAACACAGTGATCCTCCTTGCTTCTGGTGAAGCCAAGTCCCTGTATATAGGTATCAAATTTCTCATACCACATCCTTGGCGACTGTTTTAACCCATACAGAGACTTCTTTAACCTGCATACCAGCTCTTTCTTGCCCTTCACCATAAAGCCTTCAGTTTGTTTCATGTAGATCTCTTCTTCTAGATCCCTGTGAAGAAATTTTGTCTTCACATCCATCTGTTCTACCTCAAAATCAAATGCAGCAGCAACAGATAAAAGTAATCTAATAGAAGTTACTTTGGCAACAGGAGAAAAAATATCACCAAAATCAATTCCCGGCACCTGGGAATAACATTTTGCTACCAACCAAGCTTTGTATTTCTCCACCTTGCCTTCTATATTCATCTTCTTCTTAAACACCCATTTTCTCCCAATGGGCTTCCTTCCAGCCGGCAACTCCACCAGATCCCATGCCTCATTTTTATGCAAGGATGCCATTTCATCAACCATGGCCTCCTTCCAGAGTTTTCCATCCTCTGAATCTAGTGCCTCCCTAATGGTTCTAGGATCATCATCAGTTATAGTTAAAGCAAAATTTGAACAGAAAGCAGATGAACTATACCTTTCTGGTTGTCTTCTATCCCAGACTGATCTTCTAATAGTTGGAGTTTGTGGCTCTTCCTCTTCTGAGTCTTCTTCTATTGTAGAGTCTAATTCATGCTCCTTTAGCTCAAACTCTATCTTCTCAGGTTCCCTTGATAGGACTTCATGTTTAACAATATCTTTCACCTCTCTAAACACCACATCTTGGATGTACACAACCTTCCTTGTTTCCAGGTTCCAAATCTTGTAACCATGTAAACCATCCTTATACCCAATAAAGATGCACCATTCAGATTTATTATCCAACTTTCTCCTTTTCTCCTTTGGAACATGTACATATGCATCACATCCAAATACCCTAAGATGTGAAAGAGAGGGTTTCTTACCAGTCCATACCTCATGTGGAGTCTTATCCTCCAACGCTGATGAAGGTGATCTGTTAACCAAGTAACATGCAGTCTCCATTGCCTCTGCCCAGAATTCTTGTCTTCTTGATACCATAAAGCATGCTTCTTGCTTTTCCATCGGCATTATGTTCATTCTTTACTGCAACTCCATTTGTTGAGGTGTGTATGGAGTAGTATTTTGTGTGCTATACCACGCTTCTTACAGAACTCTTCAAATTCCTTCTTGCAGAACTCCCCACCATTATCTGTCCTCAGTGCCTTTATCTTCTTCTCTGTCTGGTTTTCCACCAGAGCCTTAAATTCTTTAAATTTGTCAAAGAATTCAGATTTCTTCCTCAAAAAATATATCCATGTATTCCTTGAGAAGTCATCTATGAATGAAACATAGTACACAGACTTTCCCAGTGATGGAACTGACACAGGTCCAAACACATCATTGTGCACAAGTTCTAATATCTTGTTCACCCTCTTAGCACCAGAAGGAAAACTCACCCGATTCTGCTTCCCTATACACAATGTTCACAGAAATCGAAATCCAGAGAGAAATTAGAAATACCTTCTACCATACCATTTTTATGTAGTATCCAAAGGCCCTTCTCTCCAATATGTCCGAGCCTTTGATGCCATAGCATGGTCCTTTCTCCAGAGACTAGGCTTTCCGCTCCACTTCCAGAGTCTGTTGTGCACCCATCAATAACAATGCTTCCCTGAAGCTTGTACGAGTTCCAATGCGAACTCCCGCATTATTCATGAAGGTGCTCCCAAGGAAACCATTAATCTTACGATTATCTTTCTCGAACACTGTTTTTACACCTGCATCATCCATCTTGCTTACAGAAATCAGATTTCTGGCCAATGCAGGAATATGCAGAACACGAGGAAGTGTTCTAATCCTTCCACCTTGCAGCTTCAGCTTGACCTTTCCACGTCCGATGATTCTGGCCTTCCTATCATCCCCTAGGAAGACATCACCACCATCATATTTCTCATACTCGCAGAACCACTCCCTATGGGGAGTGAAGTGAAAGGATACACCTGAGTCAATCAACCATGACTCATGATCTACATGTGTATTTGAAGAAGAAGCCAAATATACATCCCCACCTTCATCCGAGGTGGTTTTTGCCTCTGCAGAAGGAGCATCATCAGATCCCTTTCCTTTCTCAGGAGCTTTAGATCTGCAGTCCTTTTTGTAGTGCCCTTCCTTTTCACATTTCCAGCACACCTTTACAAACTTTCCAGGAGATTTAGATCTCCCTCTAGATTTAAATCTCCCACTCGAAACCTTATTCTTGTTTCTATTTTGGGACCTTCCTCGTATAGATAAGGCATCTCCATTCTGACCCTCCATATTTCTCCGTCTCATTTCCTCCGACAGCAAGGCTGAGACAATGTCATCAAAATTCAAGGTAGTTGTATTGCTACCTATTGCAATAACCAGACTGTCCCACGAGTCTAGTAGAGAACACAACAAACTGATGCACTTATCTTCATCTGAGATTTTAATATCAACAAATGACAACTGACTTACCACAGTATTGAAGGCGTTCAGATGCTCTGTCACCGAGTCTCCATCCTTCATCCTCAGGTTATACAACTTTTTCCGCAGGAACAACTTATTCACCAGAGACTTAGATTGGTACAAAGTCCCAAGTTTTTCCCACAAATTCTTCACCGTAGCTTCCCCAGATACATTCAACAATACTGAATCTGAGACACACAATCGTATTGTGCTCTTTGCCTTCCGATCCAGCTTCTTCCAGTCTTCATCTGACATTGCCGTTGGTTTAGTACCTGGATCTACCGCGATCCACTGATCTTTATCCACCAACAGATCCTCCATCTTGAGCTTCCACAACTCAAAACTCTGACCATTAAATTTCTCGATCTCTATCTTTCCGCCACTCGCCATCTTCTTTCACCGCAAGAATCGATCCCAGTTACCCCGGCCAGGTCCTTGCCCTCGGGCACGAGCGAAAAGCCCCTCGGCGGCAAAGCGTCCCTAGACGGCTTCCTCCAATCTCAAATGTAGGTTTTAACCACAGTACGAAATTATCTATGAACGAATCTTTAAAATAAATGAAAGCAATAGCAAGAGCATAATAAAATAGATACACACGGAATTTTTCCCTGGATCCCAAATCGAGACGACAGCTTGATTTTTCATTATATTCCTTTTAGTGTTACAACACATATATATACATGCCAAAGCATACATAAACCCCAATCCATTAACCCTGGATTAGAACATAACTGTAGTTCCCTTGACTGGATCTACAAAATACCAGGGGCCGAAAACCATCATGCCCCAAAACCATGTGCAAACCCATTCACAAAACCATAGGCAGGTCCGCCCACCGGAAAATAAGGACCAAAAAAAAATTTCTGGGGCACTGCCCCGGACCCCGACAGGGGGGGCAATACCCCCCCGCGTGTGACTAGTCGTGGAAAGAATATAACACAAACTGAACACTTTGACTTATGAAATATATAGATAATGAGGTTTTTAGTTGAGGCTTTCCCCAGATAAATCTTTGTGTTGTGCGATTGAAATTATTTCTATTTCTTGTTCATGTGATTATGTAATCGTAATTGGTTTCCACAATTTGTAGAGTAGATTCAAGTATTTTATTTTATCATATTAAACTATCAGTTTGAATCTACATGGCTTTTCTACATGGTATCAGAGTAGGAATCACTATAGAGGAGAAGAATATGAGTTTTTTTTAGCAGGTGAATCGAATTTGTAGATCTACTCTTCAGGACCAGTAGTGGGATCATGATGTCTTTCTGTGGATTTAGTCCACAAGTCAAGCCACTCTTTGTGACAGGAGGAGAGATTTTATGCAATTATGGGAAGGTTCTTCATCTAGAAAAAATGTTGTTGAGTCAGTAGATTCTTTACTCCACAAGCTTCCCAATGGTTTCTTCAATTCTAAGGAAAGCTACTCTTGGTGGTTTTATTAGCGCTTGGGAAAGTCACTGCTAAATTTCGAGAGGAGGAGGGCTCAATATGGGAATATTCCTTAGCTATATAAAATACCATGGAAGTACAAATATCACCCTTGTTAGGTATTTATTCAGAGCGTGTAAGTGCCAATTCTCCCTGCCCAAGGCGACACCTAGTTTTTCCTCAGCCACCACGAGCACCCGAGTATCTCTGTCTCTTAAACAGTAGCTTCATCAATCCACAAACTTCCTAGTTGGTTATTTAGTCCCAAGGAAAACAACTCTTAGTTTCTTCACCATTTCTTGTAAATCCATTTCTCTCTATCATCCATCAACAAACCCTCTTGGGATTCTTTAGCTAGTCTATTTCCAGTCTAACTTCTCCCAATCTGTCAAATTTATTTTTCCTGTTCCCTTCCTCTTCATGAGGAAATATTTTCCTCTTCCTTCCCTTGTTGACTCCGACTCTTTGTGAATGAATGAATGTCACCAAGATCCTCTTTGCCTCTCACTTATTTTTGTTCTCTAAATGCATGAGTTTTTCATGCCTCCAAAATTTGTCATAACTCCATTATGGGGAGAATTTTCCAGAGTGAGACCATGCCACCCGCCTCCTTGTCTCCCCATGGTATGCTCAATTTTTTTGTCTATTACATTTTTTTTAAATTGATTTCCATCTCATCTTTGCATTCCTTCAATCATATCTATCCTTGTCCCCCATCCTGTAATCTTTCTCATTAAATTTCTCCTCTTTTTCTTATATTAGTTTTCTAAGGAAGCCATAGCCTCTTTTGGAAATAATAACACATCCTGTCATTTAAGGCTCACCAACCAACCTCCTTGGTTGTCGTTTGGATAGTCGAATTTCCTTATTTTTCCATGCAATCTCCTTTTTCAAAATATAGAATTTGCATCCCAATTCTTGTTCCCTTTTAATTATAATCAAAATATATGAAACATTTACAATGGGGGGGAATTAGCCCTGTAGTTGTCACTATTACTCACAGTACAAAACCAAATTCTAGTTAAAAGGTGTGCCACTTTTCGTACTCAATGGGGTGTGCTAAGTATAGTTACCATTTTCTTCAGTGCTTGGATGGCCAAATGGGTCATGAATAAAGGATTTGGATTGAGGGCTTCTTAAATCTCATTTATTATTTTATTAAATATCATATTCTATGCTTCTTGTTCTACAACAGAGTATGTTAGGGCTTCATTAATAGTTTTGTATAGATTTAGGAGTCTAGTAGCTCCCACTTCAAAAATTTAAACTTTTGTCCTTAAATAAATAGTGACCATGAAAGGTGACTAGCTCCTATGCAATTTATTCAATCATTATTTGGGTTTCATCTATGCAAGTTGCAACCTAGTAAAGTAGCATGGTGTTTTCAACTTCCATGTTGACAAGCTCCTTCACATGTTGAGCCTCCTTAAAATTATTTCTCTTTGATGAGTCGACAATGTATGATCTTTCTAATATCACATGGGGAGGTGGATCCTCTCCATCTCCTTCAATTGAGGGCATATCATTATTCATTCTCCCAATCACATTGGTATCCTTAATCTGATGACTTGAAGACAAACTCAGTTGAGCCTGAGGTGTTGAATTTGGTGGGGAATTTGTAGGCTTTCTTCTTGTCTTTTTTTTTTTTTTCCCCTCGAACTAGTGTTGGTTTCTATAAATTCTTTAACAAGGGTAGTCATTTATTTTTCTCTTGATGGTCCAATGTGGATTTCTCAACTTCCCTTGGTAATTATTGTAAATAGATTTCCATATTTTATTATGACGAGATGTTTTCCAAAGATACCTTTTGGGTCAAATCCTTGAATGACCTTGGCTTCAATTAAGTCAAAGGATTTAAGGATTTAAAAATTTTAGCTAGATGGGCCACATTTCTCGCAATTACTTCTCCCAAAGTAAAAGGTAAGGAAATGAAATATTTATTCTTCTTTCTTTCGTAAAATATTAACCATGGATGGTACCACCTGCATTTTTTAGAAACAAAGTATCTATCCAATACATTTTTTTTAGTGTTAGGGTTTTCTCCTGGAATCCATATATTTGAACCATGACATTTACTCCCATTTCCTTATGTATTCCCTTTATCAAAAGGAAATTGTGTGCTTTGGTTGCGATTACATTGGGATCTCACCCAATCACGATATGGTTAACTTCTTTGACAAAGCATTATAACATCTTTTGCCTCATTTATCATCAAATGCATTTATTTAGCCAAATAACATCCCTTTCCCCTATGAAGACCTAAGTTTACCATAAAAAAAAACTTTTCCCACATTTTGAATGTGAGCTACCCATAGTAAAATTTTGTATGGACATAGATACCCTTAAATAAAACTGTGTATGGATTTAAGTATATTGAAAAATATAAAAAATGTGATTTTTTTGGAAGGGTTTATGGATTACACTATAAAATCACCTATAATATCCCTATAGGATCCCATGGCATAACCACACAAATCAATTTATGCTGGTATAAATTCATTTCTTCGGTGGACTTCATGGCATCCATTAGCCTTCATATCATTACTCTAGAAAAATTTCCCTAGATTAGGTTTGTTATTTCATGCTTTTAAGTACTCCCATGTCTCCAGGAAACCTTTGTTTCCATGTTGTGATGTTGAGTCATTCCTATATCACATATACCTAACATTTATTGGAGGAGGATACCTTAAGCGGATTGGGAAGGGAGGATCTATAAGAATTTTTCACTCGGTGTCGACAACCAGGATCAAGTGATCTAGTAACTATCTATATGTTGTTATTATGAATAAAAGAAAGTGATATTTTCTCTCCTTTGTATTGTTATTTATTATGATATGAATATATAATGGAGTTTTTTTATGGAATAATCTATCATATATACATGTATGCTTTTAATTTTGTTGTTCTGGTATTCTTTTTCCTGTTGGTACTGTAGGTCTATATATTTGGAGCAGGAATGAGGGTTTGGACCCTGTGGGATAGAAATCAAACGTAGAACCCACCTGTGAGTCATCATTCCCTTTTTTGTTAATTTATACAATTTATGTGATTTTTTTAGTGTTCCTCGTTGATTTTCTATTTATTCTCTATTTTGGATTTCAACCCTATCCTTATGAAATTTTCCCCACAACAAAATTGGTGACTATGTTGGAGAAAATACTTTTGAATATTTTCCTTAAGGGTTGTTTCCCTAATATGGGTGATTAGTATTTTTCCTACTTTTTTTAGAGTTTCTACATCCGTCTTTGGATATATCCTTCTAGCATGATCTATTGGATCCATACTTTATTTTTATTTTTTTAGTATTTTGCACATATATTCTCTTTTATTTTACACCAATAATGTATATCCATTTGATGAATATTATAAAATCACATATACATGGGTTTCTTGGATAACAGTCACATATGCATGTAATTTATTTAAAGAATAGTCACACACAATTATGAAGGTGGAAAATTTTCCATTTTTCTTTGTGTTAAGGAGGCTCGGAAGGTTTATTTATGGCCCATTTTATTGGTTTGATTCGAAGATGTTTGAAATTGAATGTATTTTTGTACACTCAACTAGCTTATGTGAAGGTTGTCTTGTATAATCCTAGGGTATCTTGTTGCATTAGTGTTTTAGGGTCTAGGTTGGGTACTTTGACTTAGTTTCCAAGTTTTTGATTGCTTCGATCCTTGTTGGCAGCATTTTTTTGTTGCTTTTTTGGTAGTCTTAAAATCCTCTTCATTCCTCGTCACTTGTTGTATACCCAACTGCAAGTTTTTGCATTTTATTTACTTTTGTTTTGATTGAAGTATGGTTTTTACTTTTTAAGAAAATAGAAATAAAAATAAATTGTTTTTTATATATTCTTTTGTATCTATTTTAGTTCATTATTTCTTACTTTGAAAAGAAAAGAAAAAAAAATCATCCTACTCCCTTATTTTACTTTTCTTGCAATCTAGGTAAGCATTGTTCATGATTTATGCTTTCCTAAAAATCAATTCACTGAAGGATACGTGTGAATTTTCCTTTTTCAATGTTCTTATAAGTTTCTTGCTTTAAGAGTCTCCAAATATCATAACTTGCACATCCATTACCTTAAGTAAATAAAAACCACTTAAAATAATTTCTTCATAAAATACACTATACTTTTTATTTTTGTTTTAGAACATAAACATGCTTAGGTATTTTAGGGCCTTGAATTAGGTGCGGATATTAAACTCTCCAAGGCCGCTCAAATTGAAACTAGAATTTGAATAAAGAGTGGAAGTCCAATCTTGTATAGGTTGTTGGGGAAACTCCTCTAACACAGGAGTTAAGCACTAGGATTTGTAATGATAAGGAAAGAGAGATACCCCCTCTCCTACTTGTCGGAGCACTTTCCCATGATTGTCCCCCTCAGCTTTTGATTGTGAACTGGTGGCCTTAATTTCCTTTCCTAGGGACCACCTAGGTGACTATAGGGGGGATACTTACAATACCTGAGACAAAAATTGTATCACTATCATAGTTCTCCTTGAGGGTGCCCCACGAAGCAAGGGTACTCACACTGATTAAGGCTATTGTCAAGAGGTCAATGTAACTATTTGTGTTACCTTTTCTTGTAGGAATTGGGCCCTCATCATCCAAAGTTTACCTTTGGAAGGCCTTATATCTACTCTTTGATATTTTGGTTTATGGTCTTGTTTTCTTGATACTTATCTAGGATTTTTATAGTGGTGTGCTTTGTGATATTTTTGTTTAGTTGACCTTAGGCTATTTTTTCCTTGCCACTCTTAAACTATGATTTTGAGTGGTTAACCAACCACTCCACTTAGTTCTCTTGAAAGGGTATTGGTATTTCTCTTGAATGTGTGGAGTCTCCTCCTTAAGGGAAAAGAATTGATTGTATTTAAACTCTTCCTTGAAATTCAATTAACGAGACTCAATTTGCATTAAATAATACTGCAAGGGAATAACATATGCATAAGTTGGTTATGGAAAAATTTCCTAAGGACACCAACCAATGGACTCCTTCAAAGGGGGATCCTTGTGCTTTTCCTTTCTTTGGAAATGTTGATTCCCCCTTGATGGCCACCATGAATATTAAGGATTGAATGTTGTACTACTATTTTGGCTATGGTCCACTCTGAATATTACAAAGGCTCTTGAAGTTTCTTAGATAAGCACTTTATTTGAATGGCATCAAATGGATGTTAACCCTTCATCTTCTTTTCCAGAGAAATTTGGGCTTCCTCTTTTCCCCCCATCTCATGAAATTGTAGATAATAGTAACGATAAGTTTAAAAATATAAGAAAGAGTAGGAATAAGAAGAAGAAGAAAGTTATTTGTGAAACACCACCAACCTATGAAATTCACGTTGGCGATGATCCATGAGCCTCTACAAGTCACACTAGGGGAAAAAGTCTAGTCACTGCTATCCATATTGGAAAAGAGAACCAACCTCTACAAGTCATGTTAGCAATGAGTTACCAACCTTTGAAAATCATGTTGTGGGCATGAGTCCATTATTTTCTAGTCATTCTAGCAAGGATTCACCAACCTATGAAATTTGTGTTGGAAAAGAGTCACCAAACTCTGCGAGTAATTCTAGGGGAATGAGTCCAATCACTGCTAGTCATACTGGAAAATAGTCACCAACCTCTGCAAACTATGTTGGAAACTATCACTAACTTCTACAAGTCATGCTAGGGGAAGGATTCTATTCATTTCTAATTATGTTGGATAAGGGTCACCAACCTCTATGAGTCATGTTGGAGACTAATCAACAATCACTGCAAGTCATGTTATAGAATAAATTTTAGATACATAAGGCCCCAAATCTTAGAGAGGTATCAATAAATCTTCAAACGTTCTAATATTATCCAAATTAAGGTACATAACTTACTACTAACATAACTATTGATTAAAATATCCTTTTTTTCTAATAAAAAGTAGTGATATTATTATTTTTCAACATGCCTCTAAAAGAAATATATTACACCAATTAAATACATTAAAGGTCCATCATTGACTCATGAAGAAAGTGAAGAGTTAGGATTTATGTTATTTCAATTGGAGAAGAAAGTTAATGAAATGGATAGTAGTATGTTGAAAAAGGTGGATTTCACAGGTTCTCAAGAAACTATTAATAGGCAAATGGAAAAAATATGATTGTAAATAAGGAAGGAACAAAAAATAAGATAAATGGAAATAAGGGATAGAAAAGAAGATGAAATAAAATAAGGAAGAAATACAAGAATCCATGATTTCCATGGAAAATCCTCTTGAAGAGGCTTCCTAAAAATGATGTGGAGATCCAAGGAACTAATGAATATAAGGAGAAACACTTTTTTAAGAATCAATTTCATTTGGGGAGTATGCTATCACAATTGGAGAACACAAATTTTGAATCACAAAACCATAATCATGAATTTTCAATCCAATATCCACATCATCGGGGCTTCAATTCAACACCAAGGAACTACTACATTCCAAAGATTGCTATGAAGAAATTTCATCATAATGATTTTGTAATAAGAATATTTCAGATGGAGCAATAATTTGATCTACATCAAGTGGCGTCCTTACAAAAGGTAAATATTGCATCCATGTTTTTAGAACAATAAAAACATGTATGGTATCAATGTTTCCGAAGAAATTATATGTGTTCATATCCAAAAATTAATTATCAACTGGGGCTCATAAGCTTCGAGGCACAAGCGCAGGTAACTTGGGATCAAAGCATCTATATTATACTAAAATCTTATAAATTTTGGAATGTGGTACTCAATGGTGTACATAATTTTTTTTCCTAAATCAGTCTACTGTTGAGTACAAAATTAGATACAGATCCTTTGTTTCCAGTTCAATTTACTTAATTATGAATAAGAATCAATTTAATTAAATCTTCCTACTAATTCAAGAAAATAACCAGCTATCTATTCAAATTTTTATTGCACTACAATTCAAGTAAATTTTCACACAGGAAATCGAATAACTATATTGCAAATAACATGGAATTCTCCAAGTGTTAACACGGAACCTATACTAAAGAATAACACCTTGTCTCTAATCGGTTCTGAATATTGAAACAAATCATAAGCTATAGGAATCTCATGCCACTGATATATAAATTCATAATAAATGAACACTTCCGTTCAAAACAATAAATTCAATTTAAACCATAATGTGTGTTTCTTCATAGATTCGTTTCAAATCGAAACTTCCCTTTTTCAACATTCATGAATTTGAAAGTGTAATCACAAAATTAATCATGTACAAAGTATGTTGTAACAATGTTCCATGGCTTGTGAATACTTAATAATATTACACTTGTTATCTTTAACTCATATCTATGAAAACATTCAAAGGAAACTTATGTACAAAATTAAGTGTAGAAATTATTAAAGTCACTAACGAAAGCAAATAAGAATTCAATCAATTGTTTTAATTAATTCTAAAATCAACTTCAAATAAACTACTATCCTCAGGGTCACACCGTAAATCAGAAAGAAATTATATAATCTAGAATATAGAAATAAATTGACAAATCAATTACAGAATTCAGAAATAATTTGACAAAGAAAACTGAATCTACTTCAAATCATTTTCCAGAAATAAAATATAAAATACGAAAGGAAATAATCTACTTACATAATCTATATTAACCTTGCAAACATGATGGGTTCAGGCGAGCCTTCCTGTCCATGTGTTATAGGTCTAATCTCAACTCTCGAAATGGACAACAAGTCTTACAACAACTCCATCATCCTTTATTCATTCAACCAAAAACAGAGTGCAAGATACAACAACTAGCAGATGTAATTGTGCTTCTCTTCCCCTACATAACTCCCCCTCTAGTACTAAGTGACTGAAATATATATATATATATATATTATGCATTTAAAATTTGAGATCCTAAACTCAAGGATCCGATCGTATTTATATGCCAACAATATTACAAAAATACATTTCAATTGATTTTTTTGGAATTTAGTTATGACAAATTTGTCTTGCATAGCTTGATTGAGATATGGAATTTATGATTGCAGCTCCACATAGCTTGAAAATTAAATAAAATAAGTCTTCAACCTGAAATATCTAAAATTGTGGCTGATATGAAATATTCGAAACCATCAAACCCAGATTTCTGGTACTTAACTCGAAATAATTAAAACCCATAATTCTGGTACTTAAGAAATCCACTGACCATAACTTCTTCGTGGTGATTAATTTTGACAAACGGTTTTTGGGTTACCTGAATGAGGGAACTTTCAACAAACCCCGCATCTCAGAATCCCAAGATTCTTCTTCATTTGATCACAAATTGATATTTTAATCTACAGGAATTTATCCATTTGGTACTTCATTCTATAGCAACTAACTTAATTGGCTTATGAAGAATTTCGGCAATGGGTCCCTGTAGTAAATAAACTTGGAAAAAAAATCATTAGAAAATCAAACAAAATTCATCTCTAATCATTGAAAATTTAAGAAAACTAATGATAATTAACCACAAAGTGTAAGGTGTGAATTGGTGGAAAGTTGTGGGATTATGGTATGAAATGTGTTAAAAATATAGGAATATAGGTTATGAATAGTGGTATTGTAGGGTGGAAAAATGGGAATATTTGAGGCCCAACATCCCCCCATGCTTGTGGATTTGCATGTCCTCATGCAAACAAATCCCTTGCTCATTGACACATTCTTGACATTGATTTGTAGATGTTGGTTCTTGTGGGACAACATTGCTTGAATATTTGGATGTGTTGGTTCTTGTGGAGTAGCACTCTTGAATATTTGGAGATGTTGGTTCTTGTGGAGTAGAATTGCTTGAATATTTTGAGGTGTTGGTTCTTGTGGAGCAGCACTCTTCACATTTAACATATCATACTAATCTACAAATCAATACAAATTGAGGACAAGAAAGGGATGGATGAGGAAGAGATGATGGATGAAATGAGGCGGTGATGGAGATGGTAAGTATGTGAATGGGTGCTTGCATACTTTGTCATTGCAAGGCCAATGGTTATAGGTGTCTTCTTTTATCATTTCATGGCAGTAATGAATTCGTCCTCCGAATAGAATGCTTGTTTATCATGGGAGGAGAAGACACCATATAGACTTCCTTTATTAATATACCATAACGATTTGCTTTTACATGGTCTTTTAATCAGAGTGTATGTGTAATGAATCGAAGGAAAACAAAAGGATAATGATTTATGAAATATAAGATGCCTGGAATGAAAGTGGTTATTCATTAAGTTGATTAAACCTTCTAATGAATTAGAGAATAATAAGCCAATTTTACCTCAAGTTTTACCTTTGTTGTTGATGTGTAAGAAGTTGCGAGATGAAGTGGAGGATGGACTAGCTAGAGACGATTTGACTATTGATCTAATTTTTTGAAGAAGGTTAAAGGATGAAATGAAGGTCCATTTCTCCCCCATGCCTGAGGAGTTGTATATCCCCAAACAACTGAAGAAAGGTGACTGCTATTGCAAATGAATGGCCAGGTTATTATATGGAAGCCTTTACTGAAATAAATATACTACTGCAAATGAAAATGTAAATTTTCATATAAAGATCCAAACTACTGCAAAACTGTGTTGAGATCACAAAACCATATAGTCTTCAACCGCTACACACCCATGTGCAATATTCCAAATGTGAATAAATGGTGTCAATGTCTAACATATGCAAGAACCATTGGATTACTAACCATTGAGTAGGTTGTTAATGAATGTGATATATCCCACCTTTGATGTCAATGGGAATCAAGGCATTAGGTACATTCTACCGACTCCTAGTTTCCTGACATGCACTAATCACATTCATTAATATTAATCCTAATTGCATGTTTTATCTCCCTATATAAAGAGCCCAGCCCAGAGCTCATTTTCATATTCATATTTTTATTTTTAGCTCTATGCATTATGGGAGTATAAGGATCATTTTCTCACTCATGGTTTCAAATGTCCCATCCTCTAGTTGAGTTTCTCAATTGTCACTTTTATTTTTACAAGTGTTACTCTTGCTTTATTTTTCTCTTACATCTGTCATTTTTTGCTTGCTCTATCTTTCGCAAGTGCCACTTTTTCTTTTCTTGATTATTGCATGTGTCGCTTGTGTTTTCTTTGTGTTTGAATGCATCACATTCACTCTTGCATGTGTCACTTTCACTTGTTTTCACGCATCTTAAAAACACCATGGCACACCTTGGATAGGAAACTCCATCGCACTCCCTTTGCACCAATTGATTCTATTTATCATTAGAATATGTGCTAGACACATTCTTATGGCATGACGCACCTTTTTATTGTAGTCGACACTTCTACCTTAAAGGTACATTTGAAGTGTCACACTTGGAGATAAGTGTCACTTTACTTTTTGTTTCAATGTACGCTTTTTGGTATTGGGCACTATGTGTATTCTTGTCATGTTCTTGGGTGTATATGTGTGTGTGATAATGTTCCAGACCTATTACGTGTTCTTACTCTCTTGTCTCAATGATCTCACACTTGGTCAATTTTGGAGTTCTCTTTGTCCTCATCACTTACACAATCAATGACCAATCCTCAACGCAAATTCTATTGTTCATTTTGCATTCCTAAGCCATATTGATGAAGTTCTTACCTCCTGCATATGCACATTGCACAATCCTAGAGGACAGCCTTCTTCAACTACACATTGATAAAATTCAAAGCACAATCACTTCATTTTGTTGGTTATACTTTCCCAATACGCAATTCTTGACAAACCCTACCTAGAATTGTGCACTGTGCACTTCTAGTTGATAGTCGGGTCACTTCTAGACCCTTGAAAAAGCCAAGTGTGTAATGTTTAGAACCACCTTCTTAACCACTGCATATTTCACAGTCACAAAGCATAATATTTTCACTCTTGTCCCCTGTAGTGCTCAACTACGCAATTATTTGATACAATATTTCCTCCACTGTGCACTGCACATTTATAATGGACAATAAGTTCATCCCTTATTCCCTGCATTTCTCAATTGAAAATTCCCTAGCTTCCCTTCCTTGAGCACTGCGCACTGCGCATTCTCAGTGAGCAAGCCTACCAATCTTATCCTCTACACTTTCTCTCCACACAATTCCTTGGAAAACATTTCTCTTACTGTGCATTTCACATTATCATTGGAAAGTAGGGTCATTCTTCAACCCTTGTAGTGCTCAACTATGCAATACATGTATCCTCTCCCTCAATCACTGCACATTCCGCAATCATATTGCCTAAGCTTGTTGTCCTTACCTCTTGGAATTTCCCATGCACAATCCATGTCTTTCCTCTTCCTTTCCATTGTAAATTGTGTAGTCATAGTGTCTAGACCTTCACTCCCTACCTCCTAACTCTACACATTTTGCTAAAGAAGGCCTCTTCATTCAATCCTTGTGCATTGTCCCACCAATGTCAAAATTTTTACAAGTTAAAATAGGCGATTTCAAGACTAATATTGTCTCGTCATGAGTAAGCTTCATTTGTAAGTGTTATCATTATATCATGGCAAGATGATGCTCAACGAGGTCATCAAGTAGAGGTTACGAGAAGGAGAATTGTGGGGATTAGACACAAAGGTGCTATCATGAAAGAGTAAAGGAATCTTGGACCAAGACAAAGAAATGGCAAGTCATGTTGGCTTAGAAGGTTACAACACGCATCCAAACACTTTGGAGGTTGAAGATGAAGTACAAGAAATACCTATCATAAAGAAGTCAAATTCATAACAGAAAATAAGAACTTGGAATTAATACAATGAAGTCTTACATTATAGTCGCCAGATCATGGCTTCTCAAAGTGTCATTTAAAGGTCTTAGTTATCAATCTCATTATATTATTTTAATTTATCTACATTATGGTCATTAATATTTAATTCAACTAAATTGATACAATATTTAGTAACAAAACAAATATATATCTAATATTAATTATTTATTTAATTATAATTATAATATTCATTATTATAAAATGTATCATTAAATAAATACATTATTATTAATTCTTATGTAGGCTACATTAATTTAGTTTTCAACCGACCTTTTATAATTTTGTTTCCTTTGTCTTATTATTATTTATTCACTCTTCTGCCACATTGTCTCTTCTTTCCTCAAGCATAGTTATGATTGTGGATCCTCTTTGGGATTCGAAACGTCGACAAAATATAAATACTAATGTGGATAATCTGAACTCTCATTCAATAGAAGATAAGCACAGAAGTCTTGAATCTAACATTACAAATCTCTTATGTTGTCCATGTATTTAGACACAATTTTTGGAATGTAATATTATATTTATAAAACAAAAAAAAGAGGAAATGTAAAATGTGTGGAAGCCCAAGGGTCACATATGGAATCTGAAAAGTCACTAGAAATTCCTACAGTCATGCACAAACTCAAAGGTCACATAGGAACTCTAAAGGTCACATGGAAGCTCAAGAGTCATGATGGAGGTCAAGAGTCACAAAGAAGGTGGAGAGTCACCTCATTTGTTATAAATACACCCTCATATCTCAAGCAAAAGTAATTTAACCTTAGTTTCTCTAGCTTGGCATAGGAGAGCAGATCATTCTTTAAGGTTAAAGTGGTGACTTAGCATTCCACTATTGGAGCTAGTGTTGCATAATTGTGATTGTATATCTTGGAACTTTCACTTAATAATCATAAGCTCTCATAGTCAATGCACTTTTATGCATATATCATGGATGTTGTAATACTATTCTTTTAATATTTGTGATATATGTTTGTGACCATATATACTATAGAAAATGAACTATTTCGTTGAATTTAGTATATATCTTGTTGAATGTGCGTTGTTACTTGATTTCATGATTTTTGTTACCATGTGAACTATTTCAAAAGTTAAATAACGATTATTTCTATGATCTTGTGTATCTTTACTAGAATAGTACTATTATTTTTCTCTTTAAGGCTCTCTCTTTCTACTATGTTTGTGAAAGAACCTTATACACATTGCAATTATATGCTTCATAGTGTAAACATACTTGCTTATCTCAAAGTTTGTGCATAATCTCTTATGTTGATAATTGTAGCCAAGGAAAATATCTAATAATAATGGTGGTTGGCCTATTATCTGGATGGGGATCCTACTCTAAATGATGTGAGGTCTAGTTGGGACTTCATACTAGGGAGACCCCTTGTGTTGGTAGACTTCCAACACCGTCAACAGGGTCCAATATTTATAGTAATTGGGAAAAATGGCCTTTAATTTCCAAAATATTTTTATAAGATTTTTATCAAAATTAAAGGAAATTGAGGTTAGAGTTATTCAAGGAAAACCCAGTAAATTGATAAGCTCTAATAACATGATTTCTAAAAAAGAGACACCAAGGTATAGTTGCAAAATTTTGTCCATTATATGTTCAAACATCTATATCCTCTAATGTAGTGGATCTTCAAAAAGTTATCAAAAAACATTATAAGTTATTTCGATAAATTCGTAAAGGTCTTCCACATGTTCGAGATCATGACCATGTTATTCACGTGCAACCTAGAAGTTTACTACCTAACACTAGGCCTTACAGATATCCGCATGCATAAAGGAGTGATATTGAGTGTATGGTTCAAGAAATGTTAGAGGAAATCATAATTTATCCTAGCCAGAGTGATTCTCTTCACTAGTGGCTATGGTTATAAAAAAGGATGGTTCCTGCCCTGTGTTTACAACCTACAAACAACTAAAAAAAATGAAAATCAAAGGTAAGTTTCCTATTGTAACACTCCCTGTCAACCCTTCTGTTATTGTGGTTGCGGGAGGTGTTACTTTATAATTAACTCAACCTCCATGGTCAATTATGAAGATGGGGTTACAAAAATCCTCTTTCTTTAAAGCTTATGGAAGTAAATTTTGATATTACAATCATATTCAACTCATCGAGAGATTTATGGTGATATAAATTTTACCTCAATCTAACCTTTAGAATTAAATTTATGACCTATGTAACTTTGACTAATTACAAGTTACTATGTGGCATCCACGTATAGCCCAAGTGACAACTATGTGTACTTTAAGTGGCGCTCACGTAGCTCCACCACATATCCAACCAATCATTAAGAGGGCCCGCCCCACATTCAAGTCACACCACGCAAGTTTGTCATTGTTGCAATTCTTAAGGTTTTGACCAAGGAAAAGAGGTATTATGAAGGCTCCACATGGCCACTACCATTTCAACCTAAGGCATGTCCCCTTTAGGCCTCCTCCTTGTTTTTGGTTGGGCTTTCTCGTTATAATAATTCTAGGCTCGCATACCATTACATGCCTTTTGACCCATATGCTCATTGACTCGTAGAGTTTTTAAGCTTCATCACTGGCACCCTTGAATCTCATTGGGATGGTGAGATAATGGGGTAGGCCTAGGATTTAATTCCCAAAGGTTATATTACAATTCTTACAATATATTTTTAAAAATGAAATAAAAGGAAATATATATTGTAGATTTGTACAATGAAATCCAAGAAAATTTGTTACAAAGGTATAATGAACAAAAAATATAGCTAGAAGAAAAATAAATATATTGTTGTATGTTATCCAAATGAAAATAAAATAAAATTTTAGCAAATAAATAAACCACTTTTCATATAGATTTCTTAAAATTATCGCCCCATAATATTGTATAGGCATGTGTTCAAAATTTGATATAAAAATCAATAAAAACTTTATGTCATAAATATTAGAGAAATATGCCTTAAAAATCGTGAAATTAGTAATAAATTAATTGGAGAAAACATTCACGTGGATCTAGTTATATCTCCACCAACTATGCCCCATTAACCTGGGTCGAACACAATTCAATTTTGAAATGATACACACCACCAACTTGCAGCCTAGTGTTATAGTTCTTCTCCATGTGATCTTCTCTCATGTTAATTCATTTTGTCCCATCCATCTCCTCTGCATCCACTTAGTGATCCTCCTCCTGTCATCCCTCATGCCTTAATTAATGCTCGCAAACATGCCTCTTTACTAGATCTGTGGCCATAATCTGCATTCACCACTGCAATGACTTGAATAGAACAAACGTTGGCATCTCACAACTCTGCCATCCATTGCAACCCAAGCTCTCTCTACAGGGATATTAGTCCTCTAAATCGACACCATGGTAAGAGAACATGGTTAAGCTCATCACAAAGGTAGAGGGAATGGATTCCCACCCAACACTCCATGGCTTGGTGAGAATATGGTATTATTTAACCCCGACATCCATAATAACATTAGACATATTCTGGCCACCTTGGAGGTGGCAGAGAGTAGAAGACTTGGTGATGGGCAATGGGTCATTCAAAACAAACTGGTGTGTCAACTAGCATAAGTTAGTGTGGAAAATGAGTGACTGAATCAAATGCATATGTCATTCACATTAGAACCTCACTTCACAACATCTCCAAAACCATCGACATATATTTTCCACCTGAGCTTGCATCCTCCATGTCCTCAAGCTCTCCAGAAAGGTCTAAATATCAACATCCTTCTCATCATCTTTGCTCTCGTTCTCCCTCCATTATCCTAGCAGGTGATGGGTGAGAAAGAGGAATGCTAGACCAAGAGCCTCCCAATTAGAAAATAGTTATCAAGGAAGGTTATTTGATGCAAATTCCCATCATCCCTGCCCAACCAGTAGATAAGGAACCCTCTCCTTGAAGCCATACCTCCTAGAGATTCCTTATAATGGAGGAAACTCCAGAACCTTCCAACAATAATAGAAGCAATGAAGCAAACCCTAGTCAATTGAAGCTAGATCCTTCATATCCTAAAGGTAATCAGTGGCATGAGCGAGTTCTCAACCTTTTTCTACTTTCTACTATATTTCCTCTACTCTCACAATGACATGCATTTTTAGTCACACCTACAGACATTTTGGTGAAATATTTCTTGTAATTTGTTTGAGTTTTTTTATTTTTCATGCACAATTATTTTTCATTTGAATTTTAATCTTCTTAATAGACCATTGGGTTCCCCCTTCTAGGGTAGATGGTATCCGTAAAGCTCCCATTAGTGGGGCCTCGAAACCAAGACCCACAGTGATTTTTTAAATGTATCCTATGTACTATATTTTTGATAATGTAAATTTTCCTACTTGCCTGTAAAAAAAAGTTGGAGGAAGCATGATAAAATATTAGTTGTTAAGAATGTTGATTTTATTGAGAAAAATGTAAGTACAATTCTTTGTTTAGGCCAATTTCTACGAAAATCAAGACCAAAATCACTTAAAAATGTCTATGATGTAATATAACTCATAGAATATACATTTGAATTCCAAAAAATAAAGTAAAATATAGTGTTGGACATCATGGGCTCTTTTGTATAAGACTGAAAAATGATATTTCTACAAAAATTGTACCAATTAGCATTAATACAAAGAAATACCAAACCTTCTAACAATAGTAATTATTGCAATAAATAATAAAAATCTTAAGAAAATATTAGACTTTAAGTGATCTCACTTTAATCCTTGTCACTATTGAAAGGATTTATAACGTCACCAAAACAAGTAAGATATTGTAATTTTAAAATAGTAAACTACAGGAAGAAAAGACGAGTTTTAGAATTTATGCATACTGTAACAACCCCTAGTTTGATTTCCATGTAAAAAATATAAGACCAAGATCATGGGACACGTATTCTAAGTTGAATGGTGGGAATACATTATAGTGGGGATCACTTTTGGTTTATTTATGGCTAAGGAAATTGGCAAAGGAAAAGTGGTAATGAGGTAATGATAGGAATTTATTTATGAAAATAAAGGAAAATAGGAAAAAAAGAAGGCGAAGAGACACAAATTTGCATGCTAAGGAAATTAGAGGAAAAATGAAGGAAAATGAAGAAAATAGAGGCCTCAAGGATAAAAGGCTTTTGAGGATCATTTCATAGTCTTTTGACAGTTTTGTGGTGGAGCTCTCATTTCATTCTCTCTCTCTCTCATACTCTTGCACAGTTAGATAAATCTTGGAGCATTCTTAGAGAACTTTAGCATTCACTTGAATTGGACAAATAAGGTGAAGGAAAGAAGGAAAGTGCAAGGAAATAGTTAGATCAACAACTACAACTAGATTGCTTGGTAGGTAACAAGTTGCATGTGTGGTTTCTTTGTTGATTTCTAGATGAATGGTATATCCATGTGATTTTTTAGTTATGTGATATCATTGACATGGAAAATTTCCTAGATTGATAATGATTCTATCCTTTCATTTCCATTTCTTGGATATCCATGATGTTGTGGGTTTTTCCACTTGTTGTTTTTCTTATTGATGCTCAGGTTCCTTATGGTTGTGGGTTGGAACAAATGGTCTAGAGCTTTGGAACAAGTTGGTTTGAGTTACTTCTCTTGGAGCCTAGGTTGGGACAAATGCTATTGATCCCTTGGTGGGTTGAGTTACAAGTACCTGGAGCCAGGTTGGAGAAACAGTCTAGAGCCCTAGAAGGTTGTGGGTTGAGTTACTAGTTCCTCAAGCCCTTGACACCTTAGGTAGAGACCGATCTAGTTGGTGTTAGTGATGTCTGGCCATAGAGGTGAAAACACTATGGTTTAGGGTTCATGTGGTTTGGCCTTTGGAATCCCTGGTTTAGTTTATTCTTGGTTATTCCATGAGATCCCACATTCATGATTGGAATATGGCACGGGTTTGATTGGATGAAAGAGATGTTTGGTTCAACCTAATCTATGGTTGGATGGTATGTGGAAGTCCCTAATTTTGTTGGTATTTTCATATATTAATAAGAGTTATTATTGTACTGAGATTTATATATACTTGTAATGATTATGTTGGTGATACTATGACTAACTTTCCATGGTTTCTATTTTGGTAATTTCTTGGTTATACACTGGTTATACGATGTATTTTACCTATGTCCCTTGATATGTTTTGATTAATATGTGAATGGTTGATGAATGCATGGAATAACTAGTATAGTTGCAGCTATGTGGAGAGGGCATAGAGCCTTATTGGTGATCCTCAAATGAATCTCAAACTCTTATGATCAGATATGCATTCATGACTTGTAGCTTACATGGTTTCCATGTGTTTGACAAAATGTCTAATGTGTTATAAGCAGTCTAGGTCAAGTTTTTTATTAGACATTGAATTTTTAGCTTTGTCATCATGTCAATAATGATTCTGGAAGGTCTCAAGCAATTCTGAGTAGTGTTCTAGAGGACGGCCTTAAAATATGGCTCAAATCTCAGGATTGCACCCTCTAAACTGGGCAAGTTGGGTTATAACCGCATGGAGGCAATGTTTTTCATGTGTTTGGAGGCCTATAACCACACTTGGGCCTTGTCATGCATGTGTTTGGGGGTTAATATTGTGGAAAAGAAATACTAACTTAGGGAATGGTCACCTGGGGTGGTCCTTTGGCCTCTAAGTGTTCTGTAGCCATGAGGGATGTTGTGAGTTGTTAGTTTGTCATCCCCACTTCCATAACTAGAGCTTGAAGGTTGGTTCATTTCATAGTAACTCTTTGTCTCATGTTTACCATGGTAGGCTTGTGAAATTGGGTAAATGTGGGAGGGGGTGCTACAACGTGGTATTAGAGCAGGCTTTTGTTCTCTTTGGGTGATATCCAATACCACATGATGGCATTAGAGGTTCCAGGTTCAAACCATTGTATTGGATGGGTTAAATGTATATGTTTATGCATGCATAGCAGGCCAGACATGCATTGTGGTGGTCATTATGAAGTTTGTGTCATCGTGATGTTGTTGGTATGTTATGATGTTGATATGTTTGCTGAAGTGGAACAAGAGATGCATATTATTAGAGGAAGGTTGCAACACAGGACCTCAGAGTAAGAGAAGATCATCATACAGGTTTCTATTTTTGGGCATGCAAGTATGATGGTTACTGGTTTTTATATCCATTATGGTTACGTACATGCATGTCATGGTATTGTTATTGTGGTTACATGCATGATAGATAGTAGTTAATCAGTGTGTTCACATGCACGTGTGTCGATTAGTCATGCATTGTAATTAGCTTTTTGATATATGAATTGTGATTATACACATGATTATTATGGTCATTGCATCTAATATCTTGATATTATATGTATCGTGCTAATCTAGATTGGCTTGTGCAGATAGTTATGGTTATGATATTCATGTATGGGTCTATATACTTGTGATATTATGTTGTACTAATTTGGATTGAACTTGTGTAGATGTGATAGCCTCCCATGAGATAAATTGAGGTATGATTTTTATTATGTCGTAAATTTTGTTTATCTAACATGGTATGTTTGCAATAAATAGAAGATCAAGGATGAAGAGTAGAGTAGTGGACTATGGTTCACATTACTCCCTTTACAGGCATGACATGAAATCTATGGAATGGAAAAGTGGCATGATTATGTGATATGTTTTCAAGTACAAAATGTATGAGAAATGAAAATCAAGCTTTGGCAAGTGTGGTTAAACTTAGTAGATATTTGGAGATCCCATTTCCATATTTGGACCTTGGAGATTGAGACATTATAGTAGTTGCATCCTTCTACCTTAGTATGGACCATGGATAGTAGGGGGTTATGTTTACATATTGTTTGAATGTTTGATATTTTGCATGATATGAGTATGTGTCTATAAGATTTCATGATATGAGTATGTGTCTATAAGATTGCATGAAGGAATGATATTGTTTTAAGATGGTTGTACAAAAAAAATATGTGCTGAGATAGTTGATATTCCCTTGAGTGTAAGTGGGTGATATTTTTAGTATTATGACTAATGACTATGAGATGATTGCAGATTATGACATCATTTTTAGTCTTGGTAAAGGCTTTTTTCAATTAATAGACATTATGTCTCGATCTTTGGAACATGTGACTGACATGTGTGAACAGTTGCAGGGATATATGCTTGGTATTAGCATGAAAAGGTAACGTTTCATTTGTTTATATAACTAATAGTTGTGTGATGTGATAACACCTAATAAGACTCAATTGCAGCAAGAAAAAGGTAAAAGAAAGGAATTGGGTGAGAATTCTTTTGACTATGTTTGGAAACCACAATTCCAAATGAATGAGTGCTTTGCATGAATACACGAAGTCTTCTTAACCTTGATTTTGCTAACATTATATGGATATGTGTTATATTCTATTTGACAGGAATAACAATTGGTTTCCAATTATGGCTAGATTTGTCAAGGAATTGGAGTCCCTTGAGAGTTGATATATGTATGTGTTTAGTTACAACATGATGCAAGGGATTGTATGGCAGAAGAGACTGCCATGAAATATTGAAGAAGGCTTGGTTTGAGCTTTCCCTTGGAAGCATTGGGAACCCATGGGGTTGAGTCATGATGTATAATTTCTATTTTTGTGCTTTTGGTGCTTTGTGATCTGTTTGCGCTTGATTTGTAGTTTTGATTATTTCTAGTGCATGACCATTCCACCTTGTTTGTGATCTCGTATTGTTACTCGTTTTCATGGTTTCTTCTTGATTGCTTCTTTTTCTTGCCTTTTATGTTTTGAGGGTCTTGGGAATCAGTTGGAAAAATAGGAAATTTAATGGAGTTCGGGAAGAGATAAATGGAACCTAATAGGTAATTTAAGACTTGAATGAAACTCGTTGCATGAATAAGGGCAGTTGAAGGCAACAATATGACAACCAATTGGACTCGTTGCGTCCATTGGTATAAATGGCCGGTGGCAGGACAATCATGAGAAATGTAACATGAAAGGTAAAGTAAATGGATTTGAGGTATCAAATGCCTTGGCTATGTTGGGAATTGTTGTTCTCAATGTTGTGCATGCATTGCATGGGGATAAAGGGATTTCTCTTAACCTTGACCTTATGATATCTGGTAATTATGTTGTGATCATAATTATGATGATTTCTATATATGTATACATTTATGTATGTATGTAATTGTTTGGCAGGGTCTCCAGGGATCATTCTTGTGGAGGAATGATTTCTTATGCAGGTATATGGCATGAAGAAGTTTTTTTTTTTACGAGGAATCAAGTGGGAAAATTAGTCTTGATAGATATATGAGGTTACTAACATGTGGATATGAATTGATATGATATGCTTATAATTATGCCCATGTTTATGCTATGGACAGGCTATGCCAATGGATACATCAGCTGAAGGAAAGAAGTGTAATTTGTGGCATGTTGGGACAAGCATGGATAAGTGGAAAGAACCACAAACCTATAATTTGGATTGTGGATGCATGTAGTAATGTGTGGGAAATACACTAGAAGAAAGGTTGCTTGGTAGAGACAGTGTGGTATTCGGATGTGTGGTATTCTTGCCATGTACATGTCGTGTTATGTACATGTTGGACATGTGGTGTTGCATAGATGTGGTGTTGTGTAGGTGGTGTTGTGTACATGTGGTGCTATGTACATCTTGTACATGTGGTGTTGTGTACATGTTGTACATGTGGTGTTGTGCACATGTTGTGCCGGTAGTGTTGTGTACAAGTGGTGATGTGTACATGTTGTACGTGTGGTAATGTGTACATGTGGTGTTGTGTACATGTTGTGTAGGTGGTGTTGTGTACACGTTGTACTTGTGGTTTTGTGTGTTGGGTATGTGTTATATTCTTTCCATGACTAATCACGCACGGGGGGGTAAGGAGGGGGGGGTTGATAGCCCCCCCTTTACACTGGGCACAATGGGGGGGTCACAGGGGGGGCGGCAGCCCCCCCTATCAGGGTCCGGGGCAACGCCCCAGCAAAAAAAATTTGGTCCTTAATTTCCGGTGGGCGGTCCGCGCCCATGGTTTTGTGCATGGTTTTGCACATGGTTTTGGGGTATGATGGTTTTCGGCCCCTGGTATTTTTTGTAGATCTAGTCAAGGGAACTACGGTTATGTTCTAACCCAGGGTTAATGGATTGGGGTTTATGTATGCTTCGGCATGTATATATATGTGTTGTAACACTAAAAGGAATATAATGAAATATCAAGTTGGTCATCCCGATTTTGGATCTAGGGGAAAATCTCTATGTTTATCTGTTATATGCTCTCGCTATTGTTTATTTTCTGTTATAAGATTCGTGTGTAGATAATTTCTATTCAGGGTTAAAACCTACATTTGGTATCAGAGTTGTTTTGGCTTCAAGGGGACGCCTTTGTTGCTGAGGGTTTTTTGCTCGGGCCTGAGGTAGACCCTAATCAGTGGGAGATCTACGGGATCGATTCTTGTGGTGAAAGAAGATGGCGAGCGGTGGAAAGATAGAGATCGAGAAATTTAATGGTCATATTTTTTAGTTGTGGAAGCTCAAGATGGAGGATCTTCTAGTGGATAAATATTAGTGGATCGTGATAGATCCAGGTATTAAACCAACGGTAATGTCAGATGAATACTGGAAGAAACTGGATCGAAAGGCTAAGAGCACAATACGGTTGTGTGTCTCAGATTCAGTATTGTTGGATGTATCTGGGGAAGCTACGGTGAATAATTTTTGGGGAAAACTTGGGACTTTGTACCAATCTAAGTCTCTGGTGAATAATTTGTTCCTGCGGAAAAAGTTTTATAGCCTAAGGATGAAGGATGGAGACTCGGTGACAGAGCATCTGAACGCCTTCAATAATGTGGTAAGTCAACTGTCATCTATTGATATTAAAATATCAGATGAAGATAAGTGCATCAGTTTGTTGTGTTCTCTACCAGACTCGTGGGACAGTCTGGTTATTGCAATAGGTAGCAATACAACTACCTTGAATTTTGATGACATTGTCTCAACCTTGTTGTCAGAGGAAATGAGACGGAGAAATATGGAGGGCCAAAATGTAGATGCCTTATCTGTACAAGGAAGGTCTCAAAATAGAAACAAGAATAAGGTTTCGAGTGGGAGATCCAAATCTAGAGGGAGATCTAAATCTCCTAGAAATTTTGTAAAGGTATGTTGGAAATGCGAAAAGGAAGGGCACTACAAAAGGGATTGCAGATCTAAAGCTCCTGAGAAAGGAAATGGATCTGATGATGCTCCTTCTGAAGAGGCAAAAACTACCTCGGATGAAGGTGGGGATGTGTATTTGGCTTATTCTTCAAATACACATGTAGATCATGAGTCATGGTTGATTGACTCAGGTGCATCCTTTCACTTCACTCCCCATAGGGAGTGGTTCTGCAAGTATGAGAAATATGATGGTGGTGATGTCTTCCTAGGGGATGATAGGAAAGCTAGAATAGTCGGATGTGGAAAGGTCAAGCTGAAGCTGCAAGGTGGAAGGATTAGAACACTTCTTGGTGTTCTGCATATTCTTGCATTGGCCAGAAATTTGATTTCTGTAAGCAAGATGGATGATGAAGGTGTAAAAACAATGTTCGAGAAAGATGCCTGCAAGATGGTTCGGGGAGCATTGGTATTAATGCCGGGAGTTCAGACTGGAACTCTGTACAAGCTACAAGGTAGCACTGTTATTGATGGGTGTAACAGTTCTATGGTTCTTGAAAGTGGAGCAGAAAGCCTAGTTGTCTCTGGAGAAAATACCATTCTCTGGCATCAAAGACTTGGACATATTGGAGAGAAGGGCCTTCAGATACTACATAGAAATGGTATGGTAGAAGGTATGTCTAATTTCTATCTGGATTTTGATTTCTGTGAACATTGTGTATATGGGAAGCAGAATCGAGTGAGTTTTCCTTCTGGTGCTAAGAGGGCGAACAAGATATTAGAACTTGTGCACAGTGATGTGTTTGGACCTGTGTCAATTCCATCATTGGGAAATTCTGTGTACTATGTTTCATTCATAGATGACTTCTCAAGGAATACATGGATATATTTCTTGAGGAAGAAATCTGAATTATTTGATAGATTTAAAGAATTTAAGGCTCTGGTGGAAAACCAGACAAAGAAGAAGATAAAGGTGTTGAGGACAGATAATGGTGGAGAGTTCTGCAAGAAGGAATTTGAAGAGTTCTATAAGAAGTGTGGTATAGCACGGCAGAAGACTACTCCATACATATCTCAAAAAAATGGAGTTGCAGAAAGAATGAACAGAACACTGATGGAAAAGGCAAGAAGCATGCTCAGTGGTACCGGGTTAGGACAAGAATTCTGGGCAGAGGCAGTGGAGACTGCATGCTATCTGGTTAACAAATCACCTTCATCAGTGTTGGAGGATAAGACACCACATGAGGTATGGACTGGTAAGAAACCCTCTCTTTCACATCTAAGGGTATTTGGATGTGATGCATATGTACATGTTCCAAAGGAGAAAAGGACCAATTTGGATAATAAATCTGAAAGGTGCATCTTTATTGGGTATAAGGATGGTTTAAAAGGTTACAAGCTTTGGAACCCAGAAACAAGGAAGGTTGTGTATAGCCGAGATGTGGTGTTTAGAGAAGTGAAAGATGTTGTTAAACATGAATTCATACCAAAGGAACCTGAGAAGATAGAGTTTGAGCTAAAGGAGGATGAATCAGACTCTACAATAGAAGAAGACTCAGAAGATGAAGAGCCACAAACTCCAGCTTTGAGAAGATCGGTTCGGGAAAGAAGGCAACCAGAAAGGTATAGTCCATCTGCTTTCTGTTCAGGTTTTGCCTTAACTATAACTGATGATGAACCCAGAACTGTCAGGGAGGCAGTATATTCAGAGGATGGAAAACTCTGGAAGGAGGCCATGGTTGATGAAATGGCATCCTTGCACAAAAACGATGCATGGGATCTGGTGGAGTTGCCGGCTGGAAGGAAGCCCATTGGGAGCAAATGGGTGTTTAAGAAGAAGATGAATGTAGAAGGCAAGGTGGAGAAATGCAAAGCTCGGTTGGTAGCGAAAGGTTATTCCCAGGTGCCGGGAATTGATTTTGGTGATATTTTTTCTCCTGTTGCCAAAGTTACTTCTATTAGATTACTTTTATCTGTTGTTGCTGCATTTGATTTTGAGATAGAACAGATGGATGTGAAGATAGCATTTCTTCACGGGGATCTAGAAGAGGAGATCTACATGAAGCAACCTGAAGGCTTTATGGTGAAGGGTAAGAAATAACTGGTATGCAGGTTGAAGAAGTCTTTGTATGGGTTAAAATAGTCACCAAGGATGTGGTATCAGAAATTTGATACCTATATACGGGGACTTGGCTTCACTAGAAGCGAGGATCATTGTGTTTATTTTAAATTAATTGGTGATCGTGTTATTTGTTTGCTCTTGTATGTGGATGATATGTTGTTGATTTGAAATGATAAATAAATTATCCAAGATTTGAAGACCCAACTGTTCTCCAAATTCGACATGAAGGATCTTGGTGTTGCAAACTATATTTTGGGCATGGAAATTAAGAGAGATCGGGCAAAGAGGAAGCTTTGGTTAAACCAGAGGAAGTATGTCGAGACTATATTGCAGAGGTTCAATATGCAGGATATTAAACCGGTGAATGTTCCTATTCATGTAGGTGTAAAGCTATCTGTTGAACAGTGTCCCAAGACACAAGAAGAAGAGGAGGATATGTCCCATGTTCCATATGCAAGTGCAGTGGGTAGCCTGATGTATGCAATGGTCTATACAAGACCAGACATTGCACATGTAGTGGGAGTATTGAGCAGGTTTATATCAAACCCAGGGAAGGAGAATTGGACAGCAGTGAAGCGGGTTTTCAGATATTTACTCAGCACTAGTGATTATGGCTTGTGCTACTAGGGAAGACCAGGATTGGAAAGTGTTGCACTGAAAATTGTCACTTTGACATTCTGCTATCTGTATGAGCTCATTATGACTCATACATTCCTCCTTTGCAAGTCTAAAACATCAGTTCCTTATGTCAAGCCTTAAAAATAAGAGAAAAGCTCTTAAAGTCTCTAAAACTCTGGTATCGCACTTTCTCTTGGTCTTACCTGTGGTCCCGCACCTAATGGTCATGCTTCCTACGAATCTGACCACACTTTCTCTATGTTAAGAGTACGTACCCCTGTAAAAGGTTAAAAAGGTGCAAGTAAACTAATAAATCTCACTTTTTTTCATTTCTAGAAGCTTCTGAAATGAATCTTGCGGTGGAAAATCCGTTCCTTTTAGGTTCATGCATCCCATACCTAAAGGAGCTAACCCCTTGATATGAGGAGCTTATCCCTTTGAATGAGGACTCTATCCCTTCATAATTGGAACTGTAACCTCCTCTTTTTCACTATAAAAAGAGGCATTGGGCAGCCTCAAAGGGAGTTCAAGCTTTAGTGTTGTTTGAGGAAAAGTGATGTTGGAATTTAGACTCCTTTAGCCGAGATTTGTAAGGAGAGATAACATACCTTTATTTGTCTCGGTTGGGAGAGTGTGAGACATGTCAGAGTAGAGGGAATTCCTGCTTTGGACCCCGGAAGGACTTGTTCAACATCAAGGCTTAAGGTTGTAAGGTTCTTCACTTTTCAAAGTTAATACAAGTAGATTTGTCTTTCTCAACAAATTGTCATTTGATCATTTGTTTTATGGATTCCGTGATCACCGTAATAGATGTAATTTAGAATGTATTCTATGCAGGTACTACTAAATGTTTGATTGTTTGTGATTGCAGGTCTTTAAAGATAAATCTGTCGAGTAATTGAAGAACAACAGCTACAAGCAAGCATTTGGATTGAGGTAAGTCCTTAATACCTTTTATAGCATTTACTTTTTAAATTATATTTAGAGAAAAATAAGTGTAATTGTTTGTTTGTTTCTAGATTATAATTTGATACTAGGGAGATCGATCTTGTCCGCAAGATTGATTTATCCGGCCAACAAATTGGCGACTCCGCTGGGGAATGATTTTGAATTTTTGGTTTTCCTTTGCTTTGACTTGAGAAAATGATTTTTCTGGTTTTTGACTGATGTATACTGGCTTGGGTAGTTTAGGTTTATTTTGCTTTGAATATTTTTGAATTCTTTTGTGTTTTTCTTCAATTTTTTTGGGGACCCCATTTTACCTTCATACACAGTGCGGGCATGTTCGCACTTTTCTTAAGTAACCAGTGCGGGACCGCACCTGTTGCTTCTGGGGCCTGTAGACCCTGTTAAAATTTTTGAAATTTCCAGATTTCTTCTTCCAAATTAAGTTTAAGTTTGATTTAGCTTTCTTGGTATCTACCCAGATCTGTATTGTTTCCTGTCAAAAATTTCTTGTGAATAAGTTCCAATAGTATTTTTGTTTTGGATTATTTTCTAGAAGTTTTGCATACTTGGAGTGGTTTTCACTTTGTCTCTATAGTGACTCAAATATTAGAAGCTTGAAATACCTTATATCACACTGGTGTCTTTTGTCTTCTTGATGAGTCTGACTTGGTTGTGAAATCCATCCTTTTTGAGGAATAGATCTAGTTTTCTCTTTGCAAATCTTTGAACAAACTTTGTTATAAGTTTTGAATTTCATTTTTACAAAAGAAAACATATCTGGATATTTTTTGATTTGTTTGTTATTCTACGCAAATGAATCCTTAGTTTACTGAACAACTAAGAAAAACATTCTAAAAAAAAAAATTAAAGCTTTTATTCAATTAGATTTTCAAATTTTTTAGATTTCAAAATTAGTTTTTATAGTTTTGAATGCTTTTCTAGAACTTGTATATCTCTTTTGAAAGAAAAGTTGTTTTTTTAGTTTTGAGTCTTGAAAGTGAAAGGGATTTATTGTGAGCATTGATTGTTTTTCTCGTTTTGAGTTCTTATTGAAAAAAAAAAATTTCTTTTCATTTATTCTTTATGTTGAAAGAAAGAATTGTTTCTTAAAGAAAGTGCATTTCTCGAACTCTTTCTTTTAGCTAGGCTTCATTGAAAGAAAAACGAATTGCTCATAATTTTTAGGGCATTTTTCAATATGTTTGGAGTCGAGTCTTCACACCATCAAAGTTTCATTTCCATACCTATTGACTTAAGGAACAACCCATAAAAACAACGCTTAATTAAAATTGATCTAGTAATTTTTTCATTTCTAGGGATCTTATCACCAATATAACTTAGGCTAGTATCTTGGAGTAGGGAGTAATTAACTCTCCAAGATAGTAAAAAAAAACAAGTAGATAAATCTTGCGGTAGGAAATAAATCCAATTGTAATTGATACATTCTGGGAAGCTTCTCGTAAAGGAGTTAATCACGAGATCATATCCGAACCTTTGAGACAATAAATTATTTTTCATTGGGAAAGATAGAAGATCTGCGCACATTACAAATGGTAAACCTCAGATTAACCATTGTCAAGGAGCCTGGGGTCACTTGTTGGTAAACCTCGGATTGACCATGTCGAGGAGCCTTCAAGGGGATTGAGCTTTGCTACTCTGCCCTTGCGCGCAGAATTGGATCGTAGACTATTCCCCCAGTTGTATTTGTTGCTGTTGGTAACCTTAGTGTCCATAAACTTAAGATTATTTCCTAAGGTGACAGTGAAGGAAAGATCTCACTGTACCTGGAGTAGACGTCGACTAGACTCGCTTGGACTCTCTGGGGGGTTCTCTTCACTCGAGATGGTTTTGTGAAGAAACTTGTGCTAGTCTGTTTCATTAAGCAGGTTGTTGGGGTAACTGTTCCAACCGCCCTTTCTGTATTAAAATTCTACTAAGTTGGATTTCATCACCAAATAGTCTTTTTAGTGTAGGAAGTTACTGTTTGTGTGTGGTTTGAACTCCTAGATTTTTTAGGTGTGTGATTCAGTTGTTTGTTCCTTTAGAGACTCTAGGTGTTTTTATTGAAATTTTATTTTTTTTTGTGTGCTTAATTGATATTCAATCGTGGCAGAATTATCGAGACAGTCCCGGAGACTTCAGGGGAAGCCCCCTGAATATACACCAAGTCAACTTGAAGGGTTGCGTGCTCTAGTATCATCTAGTGGCAGTATAATTAGATCAACAGAATTTGGAAGTTCATCTATAGTTTTTCATCATCATCATCAAATACCAACAACATAGCATATTCAAGAGCCAATTTCAGTTTCCAAAGTTTCTGGTAGCATTTCTCCTTCCAGTGAATTAGCTGAAGAACCTAAAATTTCTGAGCCTAACACTGAACCCATTGTTTTGGAACCATCCTCAGGATTTATTACTCCAACTTCTAGTGATCCTGGTTCACCTAGGGTAAGAAATATTGTTACTGAAGATCTTCCTACTGGCCTCATTTCTATTGAAGAACTTTCCAGTCCAGACGAAGAAGTAACTCTTCCTAAATCCCCACAGAGTTTGAATCTTAGGGAGCGTGAATCCATATTCTACAGTCCTATTAGGAGTGACGCTTGGTATTTATCTTTGACAAATTTTTTAGAAAACCCGGGTCTTGATTTTTCACCACCTCGAATTTCGTTTCATCCTATGCACAAAGGTTATTATCCTTCATCAATCATGTCAGGAGAGCCATCTATATTTTCCCAAACACCAGAAACATTTTTACACGGTGGTCCTTCTATTCCTTCAAGGTACCAGGCTCTTTCTGGTACTTTCTCAGGAGTAGCTCCTCGACCGATTGAACAAGTATTATCATCTAGTATTAATGGAGCTAAAACTGAAATGTTGAACGCAGAGAAAATATTTATGATGCCTGGTAATATTCCAAATCCTCAACCTCAAGGTAGTCTGTTATCGCCTAGGGGGCAACCTCAAGGTAATTTTTTCCCAGGACAGAATGTAGGACAATATTATTTTGGAGAACAACCTCAAGGACAGTACATAACTCAAGGTTATCAACCTCAAGGATAGTACATACCCCAAGGTCAACCCCAGACTCAGTATATCCCTCAAGGTCCTTATCAACCCCAGATTCAGTACATGCCTCAGGGTTATCAACCTCAAGGTCAGTACCCAACTCAAGGTTTCCAACCACCTTCTGTTCAATCATTTTTACAGGGAGCTAGAAATTTACCACTTAATTATCAACCCTACATTCAACCAGGCTATGGTCCTTACACACAACCTTCTACGGGACAGTACCCCAGAATGAACATGGTGTGGAATCCATCTCAAATTCAACAGACTACGCAACCTAATGTGTAGTTTCCTAATCAACCTGGACAACCTTTGGTTTCTGGTCCAACCCAGCAACCTGTCCAGCCTACCATTCAAATCCCTGCACCTGGTTCTGTTCAGCAGCCTGGGCCTAGCACACCTCAGACTCCGCCTCAAACTGCTGCAACTACTACAACGTCTGTTCAACCTACAACACCTATTTCTGGAGTATCTGTAGCTCCAGTTTCTTCTATCCCTACATCCGTGCAAATTCCTCAAGTCTCTGTGTTCCAGTCAGGACCTACAGTTCAGACTTCAGTCTAGATGCCTGCAGGACAAGTTGGTACAAGTACGATTGCCACAATTGCCACAAGTCAACCATAATTCACATATCAACCGTACCAGGGACAGTATCAATTCGGTCTCGTTACACAAAACCTAGTTTATCAGTATCAACCGTATCCTGGCTATACTTATCAATAGCCTCAACAACCCCAGTTTGGTCTGATTAATCCTGGTTTTCTGGGAGGTTATACCATTCCTAATGCAAATCCGATTCCAGGTTATCTTGGATATCCTCCTTCTGGAACTGGTCTCATTACTCAAGGTTTTCGTGACCCTAACCATCAGTTACCATTTATCGCAACTTTGGATTTACCTGATTTGTCGTGCCTTACGAACGATCCAATTTACTATCTTCCGTATTGGCCACCAATGCCTAATAAGTTTCCCAGTGATATACCGAAATTTGAAGGTAAGTCAGGAGAGGATCCGTCAAATCACGTTATGAATTATCACCTCTGGTGTGCATCTAATTCATTAATTGATGATTCAATTCGCTTACGCCTTTTTCAACGAACTCTTATTGGTCTTGCTGCCAAATGGTACATTGAGTTACCACGAGGCTCTTTTAATAATTTCAATCAATTAGCCACTGCTTTCTTAACTCATTTTCAATTGCCTGTCAGATACGACAATGGCACGGAACTATTAACTTCACTAAAACAATCAAAGTCCACGTATATTTCTGATCATATTCACGAATGGAGACGTAGAAGGCGTTTAGTGAAAGTTTTCATTCTAGATCAAATTTTGGCGGAATGGTTCATTAAATCATTATTACCCAAAATCACTGAAGATTTAGCTAAGGGAGGAGTTGTTACTGAATACCAATTCATTGCTCAAGTTCAGTACCTCAACCTCGTTTATACGCAGTCAGGTACTTAACATGAAAAAATCCCTGATCTTCCAAAACATGGTCAAATAACTGCAGCTCCTTCAAGGTCTCATGCCGCTAATGGTATGATTGGTTCAGTTAGTACTAAAATCAAGAAGAAATCTTCAAATAATTCTTCTCCTATCATAACTTTACCTAATTCCCCGAAAGGAGATTCTTCCGCTAAAGTTTCTGCCGACATCCATGTTGTAGAGTCATCTACGACCAAATCTAAATCTGGCGGTAAAAAGAAAGGGAAGAATAAAAACAAACAAAATTCAAAAGATAAAACTGATAAAAATGAATCTACTGATGAAAAACACAAACCTCGCTATCCTTGTTTCATTTGTGACGAGGATCATTTTACTAAATAATTTCCACATTGAGTAGAGGTTTCAAAATTCATTAAGGGTTCTCAAACGCCTGTTGTCTTGAAGGATTATTTTCCTACTCAAGATAGTAAGATGATTGGTTCTTCCTCGAATGCCTCAGAAGAGCCCATTCTGATGATATGTCAGGATTGCGACGTGATCACAAGATTATGGTAGTAAAAATCCTGTTGATGGTAAAGAAGCAGAATATTCTAATTCGAACACATCAACTACACCTCCTCCTGTTTTTGATCCACTACAAATCGAGAAACCCAATTAAGAACTAGTAATCAAACTGCCTGTTAAAGGTGTACTTTGTAAATAAACTTTCAATCCACATGAGAGAGATGCTCAGAATTACAACATTGTTGAGGACTTATCTATCTCCCCTTCAGCAATGTCAGCTTTGGAAGTGCTGCAATTGTGCCCAGCACAGTGTAAATTAATATTGTCTACCATAGAAGTTGTCGATATTCAGGATTCGAACCTAATAATCTTCGATTTAAAGAATAGTACACCCCGCTTACCCCATCAAATGGCTTTCCAGATCCCAGTATTATTCAAAAACAGACCGTGCTTTCGGACTATGATTGATGAGGGGGCTTCTACGTGCATTATGTCGATCCAGTGTTGGAAATCGCTTGGTTCTCCCACACTCAATCAGTCTCCGACGATTCTCAAGACTTTTGATGGCCGAGGGTTCCACCCTTTTGGTATTTTGTATAATTTACCTATAGAGGTAGAAGGCAAAACCGTAAATCTTGTTGTGGAAGTGGTTGATGCCGCTCTTGATTACAACCTTCTCCTGGGTCGCAGTTGGTCTTATGCTATGACTGCTATAGTTTCATCGGTTTTTCGGCTTATCAAGTTTTCACATAAATGAAAGATCGTTACAATCGACCAGCTGACTTATTTTTCATCCGATCCAGCCTCTACAGATAGTATTCATCACATCGGTAAAACAACTATCCCTTACAAGGATGTCGGCGTTGGTTTGATTAAAGATTCTGGTCTACTAGGAACTTTTTCCTTTCCTCCTCCTAACGTATCGCCTCATATTTCAAATATTCATATGATTTCATCGAATACTATTCTTTTTATGATCCTTGGATCATACCTTCCGATTCTGAGGTGGATTCATTTGATGGCGGGATGCCTTTGAGTCCCTTTGAACTTGCATATTAGGCTGTACAGTAGTTTTCCGATCCTTCTTCAATCGAAACTGATCTAATGAATGTGATCCATGAAGAATCCCTTTCTATATCTAGCTCGGCTACAAAAACATTTCCTGATCTTGTTCATACTGATGAGCATATTCCTGAACTCTTGTCTGTTGATGACTTACCATGGGAAGATCTACATCACTGATCTTCATTTTTACCTGAGCTTGATCATTTTGAAAATGGTTTCTCTTCTATTTTTTCTGTTGATTATGTCAAAGAACTACAGGATCCATTGCAACATTCTGATTCTGAGTTAAATTTGGAAAATATTTCTCAAACAGTTCCTATTGACATTTCAGTTAAGCCAGGAATTATTGAAAACATTCATATAGGTGCTTCCTGTACAGACGATGAAATCCAAACTTATAAAGCCCTATTTCAAGAATTTTGTGACGTGTTTTCCTAGTCATATGAAGAAATTCTAGGAATCGATCCGTCAATTGTTGTCCATGAGATTAAGACTTACTCGGATGCTAAACCTGTCCGTCAACGTCTATGTCAAATACATCCGAGGAAATTTGCTGCTATCAAAGCCGAAGTTGAGAAATTACTTCGCACAGGGTTCACTTATCCAATTCCTTTAACCAATTGGGTATCGAATATTGTTCCTGTTAACAAAAAACAAGGAACGATAAGAGTATGTATCGACTATAGGGATATTAATTGAGCTTGTCCTAAAGACAATTATCCAACCCCTTATATCGATCAAATTATTGATGATTGTGCTAGTAGCGAAATGTACTCCTTTATGGATGGTTTTTCCGGTTACAATCAAATCAACATACTCCCTACTGATCAACCTAAAACAGCTTTCATTTGTCTGTGGGGAACATTTTCTTATTGCAAACTACCCTTTGGATTGAAGAACGCTGGAGAAACTTTTCAAAGGGCTATGTCTTACACATTTCATGACATCAAACACATTGTGCAGCCTTATCTCGATGATTTACTAGCTCATTCATCACGAAGAGCCAATCATCTCACTCATTTATGAGCTATCTTTATGAGATGTAGGCATTATCGAATACGACTGAATCCACACAAATGTGTTTTCTGTGTAGAATCGGGTCGCTTACTGGGATTTGTCATTTCAAAAATAGGCATTCGTGTTAATCCATCGAAGGTGGAAGCTATTGTAAATCTACCTCCTCCTTCGACTCTTCACCAACTCCAAAGTTTGCAAGGAAAAGCAAACTTTTTACGTCGTTTCATTCCTAACTACACCGAGTTAACAAAGGGTTTTACCAGGTTGTTAAAACAGAACGTTCAATTCTTTTGGGATGAGATCGTTGATCAATCTTTTGATGCACTCAAACACACGTTGACCCATGCACCGTTATTGCATCCTCCCAATTACAACCAAGATTACTTTTTGTACCTCGCCGCTTCTCATTCCACCATTGGGATGGTTTTAGTTCAGGAAGATGAATTCAACAATGAACATGTGATTTACTATCTTAGTCGAAATTTGCATCCGACCGAGATCAAATACTCACATGTGGAGAAATTGACCTGGGCATTTGTCCAAGTTGTCCAAAGATTTCGTCACTACATCTTATTACGCAAAACCACAATAATTTCTTACTGTAACCCTATGATGTATATCTTGATCAAACAGTTTCTATGGGGCAAGTATTCAAAATGGATAGTTATCCTGCAGGAATTTGACTTCGAATTTGAAAAATCCAAGGCAAAGAAATCTTTGGTGCTTGCTGAACTGATGTGTGATTTCCCCCATACTGATACTGAAAATGTGGCGGAACAGCCCATTGCGGACGAATCCTTGTTTCTTATTAGTACTCTTGATCCTTGGTATGGGGATATAATCGTTTATCTCCAAACCCAATCTTTTTGGCCTAAAATCTCACGATCTCAGCGACATAAAATACGTTTCCAATCCCAAAAATACAATATTATTGGTGATACACTCTATCGTCGTGGAGCAGATTCTGTTTTCCGACCTTGTCTCACTCATGAAGAAGCTGAGAAGGTTTTGAATGACTGTCATTCTGGAGCATGTGGCGGTCATATGTCTGGGTATGCCACAGCCCAAAAGATTTTGCGCACTGGTTATTTCTAGCTGTCCTTATTTAAATATTGTATCTATGCAATCGGGAAATGCCACAATTGTCAAATTTTCGATCGTAAAATGCGTGCACCACCCGCTCCTCTTCACCCTATAATTGTTGTCGATCCTTTCGCAAAGTGGGGTATTGAATTTATTACATGTAACCCTCACTCAGCCAGGGGGCATGCGTATATTATCTTAGCGGTAGATTATTTTACTAAGTGGGCTGAGGCGATGCCTACATTTTCGGCCGACGGCAAGACTGCTGCAACTTTCGTATTCAATTTTATAATTGCTAGATTCGTTGTTCCTCAAGCTATCATTACAGATCATGGAAGTAATTTTCGCAATATCATGATGACTGAACTGACAGATCAACTTGGCTTGTGCCACGATAGTTCTACTCCATATTACCCGCAGGCTAATGGTTTGGTTGAAGCTATCAATAAATTTTTAGTCACTATGATCAAACGAATCATTGATATTCATAAATCGAACTGGCATATCATGTTATTTTCAGCACTTTGGGCATATCGGACCTCTATAAAAACATCAACTGGTTTCACTCCTTTTTCAACTAGTTTACGGTTTAGAAGTTGTGTTACCTATTGAATGTGAAATTCTGTCATTAAAATTAGCCATAGAATTACTCCCAGCCACTTCTGAAGAAGAAAAACGTTTCTTGTACTTAGCTTAGCTAGATGAGAATTGACGCACTGCTGCATTAGCAAACGAAACTCATGCAAAACGAATGAAAGCTCAGTACGATAGGAATGTTACACCTCGCAACTTTTCAGAAGGAGACCTAGTTTTAGTATACGATCAAGCAAACGATAAGCTAGGGGCTGGAAAATTTGTACCTATGTGGCATGGTCCTTACATTGTTAAGAGAAAGCTAGCAAAAGGGGCCTATGAACTGATATATTTTGACAGAGTCCCTTTGGATAAACCTAGAAATGGGCTTTATCTGAAGAGATATTATGCTTAAATTTTGTGTGGAGATTTTCTATTAGATTATTTTCTTTACAGCTAGTGTGTCTTAGATTAGAAAAGTGTGCCTAGTTTAGAGTGTGCTCTTATCACTATTCCTGCTTATCTGGGTTTTACTCTTGATATTGCAGATGTCGACATCTCTTCAAACGTAGATTGGTTTTGCTAATGGTGCTTGTCGTAGTACATGGAACATTTCTTCCGTAGCTTGGGTTATCTACTCACCCTCTGATGAGTTAGTATCCATGCATGGGGTTAGCCTCGATCAAACAACGAATAACATTGCAAAATATAGTGCAGTGATTGAATTATTATCTGAGTCCATATTGTTTGGAATTCGGATTTTTATTGTTAGGTTGGATTCTGAACTCATTGTATTACAGCTTAACAGAGTTTATGCCATTAGAAATCTAGTATTATTACGTTTATTTTTAAGATTTCGTCTCTTGGAGCGTGAATTTGATTACATTGAATATCAACATATTCCAAGACGTTTAAATACATTAGCAGATGCAGTTGCTTCTAGTATGATAAATAGTCATTTGCAATAATCAAAATGGTAAAATACACAACATTTGATAACATGTTACAAAAGATAGCCGGTAATAATGATATATCATAGCATAGAAGTGTGTCTCAAAAAATATACATCGTCTTCGATCATAGGTTGGAAAAACCTTATGATCGGCAAAAATGATATTACAAAAGTCAAAAATGTTATGAGTCTACAAAATCGATCATCCTATCACTGGTGATGATCACGGTAAGAAACTACTGCTCGAGCCACCCTACACAGGAACCTCCTAAAAGATCCTGGGACCCCAATCACATATCTCTGTAACCTAAGTGGAATATCATCTATATCAGTCTCTAGAATATCTAGTGTCAAGCGCTCTAGATGATGCTCCAAGTCGATCAGGATCTCTGCTGATTGGCCCTGTGGGGCTGGTGCTGCTGCAGCTGGGTGTCTCCTCTCATAAGGCTGGAGAGTGGCTGGTCATCGTGGGCCCACATCTGCATTTAAACTTTTGATTATTAGTTTTTTGAAAATTTAAAATAAAATAAAAAATTAGAACTAGAAAATGTTGAAAATGGTTTTTACCTGAATCATCCCACTGTTCTCCTGCTGGAAGAGCCATGTCTCGGTAACCGCGGAAGTCCATCCCGGCATATGGAAAGTCCTCGATAGAAAAAACTTGGTTGTTCAACCAATGAAAATATGAAAATGTAAATCGAACAACCTCTACACCCTCAGCGTGACGGGCCATCAAAGCTACCCATCGAACCATCCGAGGTTCCCAGGCACTGCCTGGATCAACTGGAATGAGCTGTGGAGCCAGTAAGGGAATCCTCTCTAGAGAAAATGAAACTAAAATGGATCTGTAACCGAATTTTTTTAGCTTTCCATTTTTTTCTCTGGTCAATTTTCCTTTCACATTGGCCAATACTGCTTCACACCAGTTGAAAATGGTGCCTCGGAAATAATCTACTGCAATCTGCATCTGGGATCCAGTAGCCACATGCAATGTTGCACTCCCGCACAGTCTGGTAACAGTGAATGCAATAATTTTAAGCTTAGGTCGGATGATAGTTTTTATATCAATCCGTTTATCCTTGGGGTCTGCTCAATCATCGCAAAACTCTAGTCGAAGACTAGCGACAGACTGGCCACCTGTCCTAGTCCGAAACAGAGATATTTGTTCACCCCTCTTGGGCAAACCAGTCAAAAAGTATATATCCTCTAGCTCCAATTCGAGCCGGTGGCCGCCAATAACAAAAAACTGGTCCTAAGTATTCCATTTGTTTACCAGCCATGTCAGGAGGTCTACTTGGGCCCTCATGCCCTGTATGGCCCAGAACTTGTACAACCCGCATGTTCTCAATGCCTGCATTGTGGGAAAATGAAGCATTGCGGCTTCATCTACATCCTCGTGCTCGCGTTCTCGCCAAACAAGCATTTTGAATGTCCTACAATACATAAAAAGACATATTAGAACAACCTTGTTTGAAAAATTTTGGACGGAAATTTAGACATTTAAGTTTTTAAAATAATTGCGCGGGTTCCACACCCTTTGTTTACACACAGTGCGTAGGTACGCACGGGCGCTGTGCGAAAAGTGCGGATCCACAACTTTTTTCTTTGTAGAAAAAAGTCGGGGTCCGCAAGTACCACGTGTTGCACCTGCGAACCCCCACGGGCGATTTTTTCAACCTATTTTTCCCTTAAAAATGATATTTAAAGGCTACAAACGAAATGTAAATGGATGGAATGCAAGATAAGGAGGACGTGGATTACCTCAAGCTGACGGTTTTCGTTTCCAACGGACGGATTTTCCAGAATCTTCATAGGAACTTTTTTACCCAAAAGCTCTCACTTTTCACTCTGAACTCAAATGGTAAAAATGAAGTTAGAAAAGTCCTTTTTATAATTTTTTTCAAATAAATGAATTTTTTTATTTTTCACTTTAACAAGGTCATTTTTGAAAACATTTTTATTTATCTTAAACAGGTATGTGTAATGTTTCGAGTTTTTGTGCAGAAAATGGAATTTTTCAGGAAAATGGATCATTTTTCAACGAAGAGCATACTTTTATCACTTTTTCGGACTCTTTCAAAAATTTACGAAAAAGAGAAACCCTGGAGTCCTCTTTTTAGCCCTTTTTAGACTCTCGAAAATTGAAAAGATTTCGGAGCACTTGATTATTCGAACTCGTTATAGTAAATGAATTATCATCCTTTTAGTATAAGTTTACTTCTTTTACGGACTAAAATGGACTATTTACGAAAAGGTATACGTTGACTAATTATGGGCAATAGAGTTCTCTCCAGTATTATTTTATCCTTTTTCGAGCTCGAGAGACTAAATTTACGAAAAATTACACCCATGGATTTTTCTTAAGTTTTTTCTTCTGACTCCTTAAAATTGAAAAACACCAAGTTTCTCCTATACTAGACTCATTAAAATTTAACAGTAAAGGACCTGTTCAATTTTCAATAGGAACGAACCACTCCTTCTTAGGGTTTGAATCTTAAACTAAGTTGGACTCATCCAAAGGATGAGCTTATAAACAAGCAAATGTTATCCTCCTCAAGCTTGTCAAAAATAAAGAGGTACTTGCCAGAAATGGTGGGGGAAAAGAGAGAGAAACGAACATGTTTGTTACATTTTGATTATTTGAAACACCATTCAACCACTCTTGAACATGAAACTTTTGTTCACCTGGGTTGGGAAAATCCTTTGCCTAACAGTTAATCAAATCATATTGAAAGTCTTCAGCCGGTTTCTGGGTATTATCTTTGGGTCAATTGTCACCAAACCATCTACCATGTCCTTATGTGTTCAAGAGGACAGTTTAAACAAACCATTCATCTGCAAAATATTTTTCTTCCATTTTGACCATCCCTGAGTCAATCCTTGCCAATATATTTCTTCAAAACTTGATCTATGATTTCATGTTGTGGGCTTGCCTACGACGAGTCACTTTCTATCGACGACAGCTCATTATCTAGGAAGTGATCTAGAAATCGTCAGTACCTTGAAATATGCATGCCTCAATGGTAGGTTTCTCTCCTTCGATGACAAGTTGCATCATTGACCTTCAATCGAATGATTCCGTGACATGTTTGACTTCAGCTCATTCATTCACATTTCATGGATTGTACTGAGTACTTTGAGGGCCATTGACATTACTGGTGGTTACTCTCACACTTGTTACATTATTGACTGGTAATCAAGTGCTTTCTACCATGTTCGACTTCAACGCTTCACATGGATAGAATCGTACTGGTTCGAGAAGCAGAAATCAAGACCTTGGATCTAGTTTCTACCATCCAGGCTGCAAGGAATTTTTTTATTCATTTATACAGTGGAAATTTCATAAATATATGGTTGCATCCATACTGTGTCTACACATGCATATACTGTTAATATATTGGAAAAAAAATCATTCCTATATTAGAACAATTTAAGTTAGTTTTCTAGTTAGTTTTGGTCTGAGTATGGGAATGCCTACCTCAGAGATGATATATGTATTATGCATTGAATGTTTTTACAGGTTCCGACTGGGGTGTCCACAGGATGATCCTTGAAATGAAAAAGTACTTCACTCTTCATACATGACAGACTCTATCTTCATCTACTACAGACTTCGCACTTTAGGGGGCAATCTGTTGCACTGAAAATTGTCACTTTGACATTCTACTATCTATATGAGCTCATTATCACTCATACATTCCTCCTTTGCAAGTCTAAAACATCAGTTCCTTATGTCAAGCCTTAAAAATAAGAGAAAATCTCTTAAAGTCTCTAAAAATATGGTATCGCACTTTCCATTGGTCTTACCTGCGGTCCCGCACCTAATGGTCATGCTTCCTACGAATCTGACCGCACTTTCTCTATGTTAAGAGTGTAGACCCCTGTAAAAGTTTAAAAGGGTGAAATTAAACTCAGAAAGCTCACTTTTATTCATTTCTAGAAGCTTCTGGAAGGAATCTTGCGGTGGCAAATCCATTCCTTTTAGGTTCATGCATCCCATACCTAAAGGAGCTAACCCCTTGATATGAGGAGCTTATCCCTTTGAATGAGGACTCTATCCCTTCATAATTGGGCCTGTAACCTCCTCTTTTTCACTATAAAAAGAGGCATTGGGCAGCCTCAAAGGGAGTTCAAGCTTTAGTGTTGTTTGAGGAAAAGTGTTGTTGGAATTTAGACTCCTTTAGCCGAGATTTTGTAACGAGAGATAACATACCTTTATGTGTCTCGGTTGGGAGAGTGTGAGACCTTTCAGAGTAGAGGGAATTCCTGCTTCGAAACCCCGGAAGGACTTGTTCAACATCAAGGCTTAAGGTTTTAAGGTTCTTCACTTTTCAAAGTTAATACAAGTAGATTTGTCTTTCTCAACAAATTTTCATTTGATCATTTGTTTTATGGATCCCTTGATCACCATAATAGATGTAATTTAGAATTACTCTAGTTGACTGATAATGATATGAATTTTAACATTATTTAGCCCTAAGATGAGGACCTCAGGTTGAGGATCCGGACACATGACTCTATTATTAGTGGATTTGATGGTTATGTATGTCTTTATTGATACTATGATGATTGTAGCATTAATGGATATGCATGTTCTCTATTGATATCATGATGATGATAGATTTTACGGATAGATATGTTTTCTATTGATGTTACGATGATGATGCCTTTGATTGATATGTTAATTTACCATTGATGTTATGATTATGATAAACATGATGGATGTGTCCCATATGTTAGCTACTTACATTAGTTCTGATTCAAAATAAACAATGATGTGAATGACTAGGTCATGTTGATGTTTCTATTATGATAATGACTAACACTGAGAAACTTTGTTACTGATTATTATTGAGTATGATAGGAAACCATCAGAGGCACTCGCATATGATGAGTTGACAACATCTGGTTTGATAGAAATTAATATTTTGTCTTTGAAATTCTAAGTTCAGTTTGAAACTTGTTATCTATATATACATATACTCTGATGATATGTCAGTGGTTGCAGGAACATGTTAGTTTCTTGACCGAATGACTCACATATGGGTGATGGGGTTGTACAATTGGATGGAACAACATGGGAGGGGTGGGACAGTGTTCCTGATCTCACACGCTAGCACTCCCGATGTGACTTAGGCTGGAAAGGTCGAAATACCTTCGCCTTGAATATCACGATGTCATGGGGGCAGGTCCCAAATTTGGTTCGCTCATGAATATTTTCTGGGGGGCACGCATCAAGGCGGATTCCTTGATCCCCAACACCATTAGTCTCACTATAGCAGGCAACATACAAGATGATAGGGGTCTCTATCGTTGCACATATAATTTCCCCTCATAACCACTGGATACTTGAAGGGCAAGTGGTGTGGCACCCTTGGAACTTCAAGAGAAATTCTTGAAGGGCACGACCGACTTGGCACCCTTGGCATCAAAAATAAATTCTTAGGCATGGCACCCTTGGAACTTCGAATGGAAGTTCTTGAAGGGCATGACCAACTTGACACCCTCGACATCATTAAAGAAACTAATAAATATAATCAATATAGGAAAATCCAACTAATTCATATCAATTGATATATGATGTTAGAACCAAAGGAATTAAATCGAGAATAAAACTTAGGGTAAGGGAGGAATAGGAAGAGATAAAATATTTTACCATGATAACTCTACCCTTTCCATGTTAAAACAAAATATTAAGTAGATAATGTACATAAGTAACTTAATTAGGCAAAAGGGGGAAAGAGGGACATAGAGTTAAGTATAAATATTTATTAAAAACTTCATTAAGAGAAGAGGGTGGTGAATTAAAATAAGATTAATAAATTAAAATTTGAGAAATTTAGAAAACTTCCATGTGGCAAGAGCCAATATAAGAATATTCATCTAAAAGGCAAATTGAGGTAGTTAGGGGACCAAATCTGAGACTTATCAATTAACTTCAGTAATAAACACAAATTAAGGAGTAGAAAAGCGGGAATCAAGAGACAACTAGGAGAAGAAATAGGAAGTCTTGTTGGGTTGAGGAAAATACTATTTTAAATTAATAATTAAGTAAATAATTTTTGGAGAGTCTTGATGAGAGGGTGACACATGGGTGGGTGAATAATCAAATTTTGGGTTAATAAAAAAATAATTATTTATGCATGAAATTCCAAGTGTCACCTATGAAGCCTTCTATAAAAGAAAGGGAAATGGAAGGGAAAGGGACTTTTTGTTTACCCTATTGTTGGATGGAGGAGATTATGTCATTTTGAGTGGTTACAAGCTATAGTTGAGTTTGGTGAGGTAGAATATTATAGAGATGGGACTCTTGAGCGAAGAGGGGCTCACCTCTATCAGTTAGCACATTCCTTCGTTGTACAACCCCATTGCAGCTCGGGGGTCTGCGGGGAAGGAGAGTACCCAAGGAGTAGGTTGGGAGGTCAACTGGTGGGTCATTATATTCGGATTAAGCATGGAAAAATTCATGCTTAGAGGTAGACGGTCCAACAAGGGAGCGCAAGTAGCGGAAATTCAAGATTGAATCTCGTCTCCTGGTGAACGATACATATGTTATTTATAATGTTTTTTTTTGTGATTGCCTTGTGCCTATAATTAACATGTAAAATATATGTATGTGCAATGAATTTAAATTCATGGAGGTTGATATAAGTGATTAATATTTCTGAGTTTCCAATGTTGTATGCTTATGGCTTGATTCCTATTTTACAGTATTTAAAAAAAAGAAGGGTAAATCACTAAAGCATCTATGCTATCCAATATATCTGAATCATATACAATCTATGCATCCCTCACTTCTTCGCTCATACTCACCATCAACCAATGCTCAACTCCAATATCAAGTATATAAAACATGTAGGGTGAAATTGAGCTTGGACCCATAGGATCGAAGGTGCACAAATTGGACCAAATAAATCCACTAAGGTAACTACTTGTGCACTAAATTCATTTAACTTTTCAAAAAATTATGGAAGCCTCTAGGAATTTCCTTGCTAATTTCCTTCCGAACAGCGTGAGGAATGTAGAGAAAATCCCATGAAATCCCTCAGTCACTCTGATAGCACTGAATTCATGTGACTAAGACCTATAGCCACTCCCATAGGCCTGTCTTCCAATGAATGGAGCCTTTCATCTGCTCCCATAGGCATAAAATTGAGGGAAAACATCATACCTTCAGCTAAGAACCTATGCCACCTATTAGATTACCTTCTTCAACATATGTACTAGCCTCCATGTTGGAAATACTGAGAGGGGGGGGGTGGGGGGGGTAGGGTGGGGTGAATCAGTATTCCTTTCAATTAAAGCATTAGTTAATCTTCAATTATTATCAGTGTTTGTACAATGATAGCAGCAAACAAGAGGAACACAAATGCACACAGTTTTTAAGGTGGAAACCCACTCCAGGACAAAAACCACCTAATGATTTTCTAATAATTCTTTAATATTCAACTCCAATTGAAAATAAAGCTCCAACTTCCTAGAATCTAGAAAATCATTCTTCTCCAGCTCCCACTGGATGGATGCTCCAACGCTTGAGATTCTTCAGTAGTCAACTAAACGGATGCCCCAACACCCAATGAGCTACAACTCACCCTAGCACCACCCTACCACCCTATAGAAGAATAAAAGAAGAATGGACTCCCGTACCAGGGAAAATGGTCCACTTTAAAATGATATAGAATGATGTAGAAGAAGAATATATACTATACCATAACCCAAATTTTGACACAACCACCTAATGATGATCCTAGACCTCCCAACACTGCCTCTACAACCCTTGGCAGATAGATACTAGTACAATTTGTACAATAATGTATTTACAATGACTAAGTACAATGATACCTTTACAATGATTGTATGCAGTGCTGCCCACTTGAAGACTTCATATGATGAACTTCTTGTTGTTTTTATGCACCTTGGTTGCTGCTCTTGTCATGCTACCCTCTGCTGCACCTTTCTTTGCTTTGCTGCTGTAGAAAGTCTCGTTCTTTGCAACCCTTGAAAACACATGATCTAGCTTTTTTTTTCCTTCTATGAGATCGATATTGAATCTGGTGTATCTCTATTATTTCAGATCCTCAATATCTAATTTTTGGTCCTGTAGTAGTCCTCTAAGTCGTCTTTCCAATGCCACAGGTCTGACCCAATTTTGATTCTTCAAGAGAGATTTATACCCAATCTCTCACAATGCCCTAATTATGGACTGTTTCAGTAGAGCGCACTTGTACGGAATGCCACGTGTCATTGTTTCTTCATTTGGCTCTGAAATTGATAGAGAAAAAATTAAATATTGTGCACTATCTGCCACTTTTTACATAATTCCAATCCAATACTCAGAGAGAGAGTTATGACGATTTTACCAAGGTCACTTCTTTGAGATGAATTTCAGGAGCCTGCAAAAACCCTGACTTCCACAGATCATATCTCCAAAAACGTTGTGCACCTTGATATGAAATTTTTACAGCAACTTGCTTAGGATTTCTTCTTTGCCTCATAAAAATTTCAACTTCTAAACCTTCGTAGAAAAAAAGTTAGAGCGAAAATTCCATGATGACCTGTTTCGGATGGCCGAATCCTTTTCATTAGGAGGAAATGAGGATCACAATTTATATAAATGATTCAGTTGAGAGGGGTTTCAACAAGTGAACATGGGAGCGATTTTAGGAGCTTAAAAAATATTAATTATTACTTTTCAATGACCCATGCCCCAACCCCATGGGGTTATATCCCACTAACTGGGGGTACAAACTTCAAACATGAATATCCCTCAAACCATGAAGAATTACATGGCGTGCCATATATCAACGGAAACATCTCAACAAGTAGAAACCATCAAAAAAATTATTGACCCATAATATATTAATTTGGTAGGTCAAAATCTCCATGCAATATTGGGTTAGCCCCTTGTGCTGCTTGGGTTGACATCACTGACAACCGCTGATCAACAATCTCCCCCTTTGGCATTGATGGAAACACAAGTACACCCCCTGCGATCATGACACCTCCTCCTACAACATTATCCTCCCCTTTGACATCAATGGCAAAGGGTAACTCCCCCTGAGACACAACCATCTTACGGGCCTGTACACACTTCCACTCCCCCTGACACACAACCGTCCTGCAGACCTGTAATCTAATGAGAACTTGGGAGAATCCCAAGCTTTTGACGAAGATATTCAAATTCTTCACGAGGTAAAGGTTTATTGAAGATATCAACAATTTGTTCTTTTGTACAAACATACTCAAGTTTGATATTATTTTCAACGACTTGTTCTCTAACAAAATGATATTTGATCGGAATGTGTTTTGTTTTTGAATGCATGATAGGATTCTTGGAGATGTTGATGGCGCTAGTGTTGTCACAGAATATAGGAATAAGCTCACTGAATTGTACTTGAAGATCTTGCAAAGTTTGTTTCATCGAAAGGACTTATGTACAACATGATGCTGCCACAATGTATTTTTCTTCCGCCGTAGATAACGAGATTGAAGTTTGTTTTTTTCTCAACCATGATACGAGACAACCACCTAGATATAATGTTGCTCCACTAGTACTCTTACGATCATCAACGCTTCCTACCCAATCTGCATCTGTAAAGGCTTGAATAATGAGATTGTTACCCTTGGGATACCACAAGCCATATTCTTCTGTGCCCTTTAGATATCAAAGAATTCTTTTGACGGCAATATTATGTGATTCTTTTGGTGTTGGTTGGAATCTTGCTACTTGTCCAACTGCTTGCATAACATCTATCCAAGAGGCTGTTACATATAGAAGACTACCAATCATAGATCTGTACAACCTCTGATCCACATCCTTAGATGAGTCATCTATGCTCAATTTGCAACCTGTTACCATCGGAGTAAGGACGGGTTTGCAATCTTCCATTTTTAATTTCTTGAGCATTTCCTTGATGTACTTGGCTTCACATATAAATATTCCTTTCTCTTGTTGAGATATTTGAAGCCCTAAGAAGTATGTCAGCTCACCAAGTAAAGACATCTCAAACTCACTTTGCATCTTTGTAGAAAATTTCTTACTTAGTCGATCATCATTGCTACCATTATATCATCCACATATACCTCAACGATTGTTAAATTATCTTTATCTATTTGTACATAAAGATTGCTATCAACAGTACCTTTCTTGAACCCTTGTTGACATAGATGTCCATCAATATGAGCATACCATGTTCTAGGAGCCTGATTGAGACCATATAGAGCCTTCTTTAACCTGCAAACATAGTATTCTTTTTGTGATAGTAGAAAAACTTCAGGTTGTTCGATGTAAACTTCTTCTTCTAATTCTCCATTCAGTAATGCTGACTTAACATCCATTTGGTAGACTTTGATTTTTCTTGAACATGCATAGGCAAGAAACATTCGGACGGCTTCCATTCTGGAAACTGGTGC
>CM076584.1:1131728269-1131807190 GCA_034641835.2 Pinus albicaulis | reverse complement strand
CAAATGTTTCGTCGAAATAAATTCCTTCCACTTGTGCATAGCCTTTGCAAACCAATATTGCTTTGTTTCTGGTAACCTGCCCATCTTCATTCAATTTTTTACTGAACACCCATTTAGTCCCAATGACATTTTTATCTTTTGGTCGTGGAACTAATTCCTAGGTGTTATTCTTCTCAATTTGATCCAATTCTTCATTCATAGCTGCTACCCAATGTTCATTCTGGATGGCTTCCTCAAAACTACTAGGCTCAAAGGTTTCTAGAAAATCAACGTGAGCTTGTTGTGATGAACGAAGCTGTCGACCTTCATTTATGTCACCAATGATTTGATTTGATGGATGGTTCTTTTGAATCCACTCTTTTGTTCTCCTTGGAGGAGCTTCTTGTTGTTGTTCTGGTATATCTTGATGATCATTGTTTAATTCTTCCTCGTTGATAGTTGCTTCTTGTTCTACAATTTTATCTGTGTCTTTTTCAGCCTCTGTCTCAAGTTTCAAAGATTCTATATCCTCATCATTACTCGCTAGAACACCATCTTCGTCAAATGTAACATTCACGCTCTCCACTATCTGTTTTCGTCTTAGATTATATCATTTATAGGCCTTTCCTTTGCGTGAGTAACCAACGAAGATACCTTCATCAACACGTGATTCAAACTTACCCAAATTTTGATCTTCTCTTTTGATATAACATTTGCTTCCGAATATTCTGAAATATTTTACATTAGCTAGTTTTCCTTTCCATAATTCATATGGAGTCTTGTTGCAATTATTTCTGAGAAGACTTCGGTTGATAATGAAGACTGCCGTATCAATTGCTTGAACCCAGAATTTTTCATCCAATTTTGAGTCCTTCAACATTGTTCTACCCATTTCCTGTACAGTTCTATTCTTTCTTTCAGCAACTCCATTTTGCTGAGGTGTTCGTGCTGTTGAAAATTGCCTTTTTATTCCATTTTTGTCATAGTATTGTTGAAATAATTTGGAAGTGAATTCTCCACCATTATCTGATCTTAAACACTTTATTTTCAAATCAGTTTCATTTTCAACCAACTCCTTGTAGATCTTAAAGCACTCAAATGCTTCAGATTTTTTCTTTAGGAAACTGACGACTGTCATCCTGGTATAGTCGTCTATCATTAACATGAAATATAATTCTCCGTCTAAGCCTTTTTTTCTCACAGGACCACATAGATTAGTTTGTATCAATTCTAATGGATGTGATGCAAAGTGTTCTTTTGTTTTAAATTGGACTTTTATCTGCTTTCCATGCCGACATGCCTCACATAGTGTGTTGGAAGGTTTTGAGATTTTCGGCATTTCTCGTACTGCTTCCTTTTTTCTTATCCTGAAAAGATTGTCAAAGTTTATGTGACCCATTCGTTTGTGCCATAACCAGCTTTCATCTTCTTTAGCTAGTAGACATGCTTTAGTTGCTTCATCCAGAACATATATGTCATTTGGAGTTCGACTTGTTGTAGCCACAATTTTACCATACCTGCCTTTCCTGATTTCACATTTTGTGGAGTTAAATAGCATTGTGTGTCCTTGATCACACATTTGTCCAACACTGAGCAGATTGTGATTCATGTTTTCTACCAATAGAACATTCTTGGCTATAGCATCTTTGCTTCCGAGAGTGACAGAGTACCTGATCCTATAACATTTGAAGATCCTTCATTTCCAAAGGATATGGTTCCATCCTTCTTCTCTTTCAGAGATACAAATTTATTTCTATATCTAGTCATATGCATTGAGCAACCGTTGTCAACATACCACACATCTTTATTTTTTTTAGTCTTGAGAGCGAGAGCACAATTATCAGTCTTCTTCTTCTTCCATGTTCGTTCATTCTGTGGCTTCGAAGATTCTTCTGGAGGATTTTCAAGTTTGCAGTCTCTAGCTATGTGTCCAAAGTTCTGACATTTGTAACATTCCATGTTATTTCTTAAATGTTCAAATCTATTGATGTTTCGTTGAGCCCTAGGAGGTTCATATTTGAAGAATCTCTTGGAATTGTATTGGTTCCTAGGGTACGTACGACATTCTACAGCTTTATGACCAAATTTTCCACATGAATAACAATAGCCATGAAAAATATGTTGGTACCTGGATGAAAATATTCGTCAAGGAATCATATTCCAAGGATGTGCTTGCGAATATTGTCCAATGAAGTCTTCATGTATGTCAAATTTCATAGGTTCATTGTATTTTGTTGTAGAAGGTCCTGCTTCTTCTTCTTTGTAACTGAGGCCAGTTCTGTCGTTGTAAGATCGTTGATTGTTGATGAGTTCTTCCAATGCCCTTGAGCTTTTGGCATAGTTTTGGACAGTTTTTCCCTTCTTCACTTTCTCACGCAGCGAGACTACTTCGGCTTCTAATGCTTCCCTTTCTTTGTTGCTTTCTTCAAACTTCTTTTGAAGTGACTCTTCAATACATTTTTGTTCTTCAACCTCAATTTTGAGACCTTGAACTTGTTCTTCAAGAGTATTGGAACAGATCTTCTCAGCATTGAGCTCTTTTATAAGCTTGATTTCCTCCTCATAAAATTATTCTATGGTCAACCCTTCTTCTTCATTATTTGATACTTCTTGTTTATTGTGCTTGGCCAGAAACAATACTTTCTCATTGGCTTCTTCTTTGCTATCACTTTCTTCATCGGATGATGAGCTATATTCTTTAGAGAGAAAGTTCCTTTTGGATCCTTTCTTTTTGCCTTGCTTGTTGAATTTCTTAAAGCCTTTCTTTCCTTTTGAGTTGCCATCACTTTTGTTCGGACATTTTTCTATGAAATGCCCAACCTCACCACAATCGAAACATATCAATGGAAGTTTACCTTCGAATTTTCCCTTACCAGGTTTTAGTTTTCTCGTAAAGTAAGCATATTCTTCATCTGAAAGACCTTCTCCATCATCTCCCTTTTCTTCACACTTGCAGGTGCATGTCATTTCAATTGAAGGTTGTTTTTCCTTATTGGTTTGCTTAGATGCAATGAACGCAGTTTCTAGATTTGAAGTACCATTTCCTTCATCGGGTCTCATTTCATATGCTATGAGAACTCCATGTAATTCTTCCTTGCTGAGTTTGTCTAGATTTGCACTGTATTCTAAGACCAATACCTTTGGGTTGAATCTCCCTGGTAATGTTCTAAGAATCTTCCATATAATAGTCTTCTCGTCAACTGGCTCTCCCAATCCTTCCAGAGTATTGGTTATTTCATCAACGTATTGGAAGTATGCAGCAATGTTGCAATCTTCTTTCATTCTGAGTTTGCTCAAATTGTGCTCTATAGATTTGAAGCTTTGCTTCTTTGACATTTGAGTCACTTGCATATATATTCTCAAGCTTGTCCCATACATTTTTGGCAGTTTTACAACCCAACACCTTATGATAAGCAAATTCAATAAGTCCATTGATAATAATATTCTTTGCTTTTGCATCATTTACCAAATTCTTCTTACCTTGTTCATCCGCGGTTGATGTAAATCCATTTTGAACAGTGTCCCATACTTCGTAACCTTGTGCCAAGAGATATACCTCCATTCTTCCTTTCCAAAGTGCATAATTATTTTCATTGAATAGAGGTACACCATTCTTGGTATACTCCATGACCTCCTTCCAGCTGTTAAACTGCTATTGAAGGAACCAAGCTCTAATACCAATTGTTGGAAATACTGAGAGGGGGGGTGAATCAGTATTTCTTTCAATTAGAGCATTAGTTAATCTTCAATTATTATCAGTGTTTTTACAATGATAGCAGCAAACAAGAGGAACACAAATGCACACAGTTTTTAAGGTGGAAACCCACTCCGGGACAAAAACCACCTAATGCTTTTCTAATAATTCTTTAATATTCAACTCCAATTGAAAATAAAGCTCCAACTTCCTAGAATATAGAAAATCATTCTTCTCTAGCTGCCACTAGATGGATGCTCCAACGCCCGAGATTCTTCAGTAGTCAACTGAATGGATGTCGCAACACCCAATGAGCTACATCTCACCCTAGCACCACCCTACCACCCTATAGAATAATAAAAGAAGAATTGACTCCCGTACTAGGGAAAATGGTCCACTTTACAATTATATAGAATGATGTAGAAGAAGAAGATATACTAGACCATAACCCCAATTTTGACACAACCATCTAATGATGATCCTAGACCTCCCAACACTGCCTCTTCAACCCTTGGCAGATAGATACTAGTACAATTTGTACAATAATGTATTTACAATGATTGTATGCAGTTCTGCCCACTTGAAGACTTCATATGATGAACTTCTAGCTGATGTTATGCACCTTGGTTGCTGCTCTTGTCATTCTACCCTCTATTGCACCTTGCTTTGCTTTGCTGCCGTAAAAATTCTAGTCCTTTGCAACCCTTGACAACACATGATCTAGCTTTTTCTTGCCTTCTAGGAGATCGATATTGAATCTAGTGTATATCTATTATTTCAGATCCTGTATATCTGATTTTTGGTCTTGTAGTATTCCTCTGAGTCTTCTTTCCAATGCCACAGGTCTGACCCAATTTTGATTCTTCAAGAGAGAGTTAAACCCAATCTCTCACAATGCCCTAATTATGGACTGTTTCAGCATAGCGCACTTGTACGGCATGCCATGTGTCACTGTTTCTTCATTTGGATCTGAAATTTATAGAGAAAAAAGTACATACTGTGCACTATCTGCCACTTTTTACAGAATTCCAATTTTATACTCAGAGAGAGAGTTATGACGATTTTACCAAGGTCACTTCTTTGAGATGAATTTCAAGAGCCTGCAAAAACCCTGACTTCCACACATCATATCTCCAAAATTATTGCGCACCTTGATCTGAAATTTTTACAGAAGCTTCCTCAGAATTTCGGCTTTGCCTCATAAAAATTTCAGCTTATGAACCTTCGTAGACAAAATTTTAGAGCGAAAATTCCACGATGACCTGTTTCAGATGGTCGAATCCTTTTCATCAGGAGGAAATGAGGATCACAATTTATATAAATGATTAAGTTGAGAGGGGCTTCAACAAGTGAACGTGGGATGGATTTTAGGAGCTTAAAAAATATTAATTATGACTTTTCAATGACCCATGTCCCAACCCCATGGGGTTTTAGCCTACTAACTGGGGGTACAAACTTCAAACATGAATATCTCTCAAACCGTGAAGAATTACATGGTGTTCCATATATCAACGGAAACATCTCGACAAGTAGAAACCATCAAAATAATTATTGACCCAGAATATATTGATTTGGTAGGTCAAAATTCACATGCAATATTGGGTTAGCCCCTGGTGCTACTTGGGTTGACATCAATGACAACCGCTGATCAACACTCCAGACCTCTGACATGGCCTTGAAAACATATTCAAGTGGATAAAACATGTCTCCCAAGTTTCACTACCAAGTTTACCTAGAAAGCCAACAAATAGGGTTGGAAAGTGTGCCAACAAGTCATCCACTCTCCATCAAACTTATGAACAAGCTGAAAAACCTTTGTCAGACCTGAAAACACCTTTGTAGCACCATCATCAAGCCATCACATCACTAAAACAAGTAATCCTCGTAATCATAGACATGAAGACATAGTTGAAAACTCAACTAGTGTGCCATGAACCATCTCTATCACATGTAGATCTGTATGATCAATCTATAGCAACACCCTCTACTTGTAGAAGCATCATAAAAACATCATGACATGTTCATCAATGCACATTCCAATACATGCCAACTCCTCCATGACCAACATGCTACCATCAAGCTTCTACATCATCATGAGGTTGACATAAGTGCATGACCTCAAGAATTGACATCAATCCCAACACAACTATCTCATTGTAAATACTTCAATTCCACCCAATAAGACACCAATCCAACATGAGTGACATCATACTTGTTGACATCAGTGCCATCATAATCATACCAATGTCAACTCAACTAGCATCATCATGACCCTGTTGACATCAATTCCAACACTATAATGCCAACAAACTTCCCCTTTGGCATTGATGTAAATCTCATCAACGTGTGATTTTGGTCTCCATATACTCTCCAAAACTGAAGTTGCTCTCTATCCATCCAAATTCTCTCCCCCTTTGACATCAATGGCAAAGGGCCAACTCCATATTAATAGTAATCAAGAACTGAAGCATAAACAATGGATTAATACATCTCTACATGGCTGAAATATAATGCATTTCAAAGTCATTGATGCCTCCAATCATCATCCTCTATCACTCCACATATCAAAAGGAGTAAGCAACAAATATATCCAATCATCATTCAGAGCAACGTATCCAACAAACACCTCTAGTAGCAAGAAACATCATGCTAACATAAGGCAACATATGCAACAACATCACAAACAACTATGAGAAACATCAATTATATGCATCAAACATGCGTATGCATCATCCAACACTCCCCCACATAGCAACATCCGCATGAGGAAACCACACACAATCTCCCCCATGACTACATAGCGGCAACTACCAAATATCTCATCACATGAGGCCAAGAACCCCATTGTCATAGCATAGTATGAGGCATAGCATGAACACCTCCAAATGGATCATAATGCTAAAAATGTATGGCTGAAGTAAATAGGAACAAATAATGTTCCCTGAACACGTGCCATCTCCAAGTTGTAGATATACCAATTTTTCGGCTGAAATGATTGTTCCCACTGCAAACATTTGTTCCTTTGACAAATAAAAGCATCATAAGGATCTATATTCCACATGACCATGACCATATGATATGTACAATGATACATACATGGATGTAGCAGTGATACAAGCCTTCATACATGATCTCATATAACCATAAAATGACTTCATGACTCATGACTAAATGACCCAATAGATATCACAATACAAGTACATGGCTCCATGAGAATTTTACATGATTTACTAATGAAATACATAGCTTATATGATCATCTCCTATGTACCAATGACTAAAATACATAATACATCATGATTATTACATCATCTTTAGCCCATACATGTGGCTGCAAAATGACTCCATAAGACTCCTCCATAACAATCCTACCATTAATATGACTCAACATACTATTGACTAAACTCATAACCAATACGTAATTGTGAAACAATATCAAATACATGGCTATAGTAATCATAATATAACAACCTACACATGGCTGGTCCATGTCACATGTCATCACAATACAACTTAGAGTCGTGATCACAATCTATGCATGGATGCACATCTTTTCGACTAACTGCTAGTGGAAACCAAAACATATATATGGCTGAAAATTTGCTCTTTTTTCTACTAGACATATAAAGTTGTTATAATAACATGAGTTAAAAGGAATGAAAGATAAGAAAATAAATCATGAATCTCAATACCATGCATAGTTCCCCCTGAGCTCAATATACCTCCAATAGACAGGTTGATCCTGTCGACGTGAATTTGCATGAGGCTCAAAAGAACTCATCAAGTGCTACTGCAACAACTCGTACTCATCAAGTGACCAAATTTTCCCCTTGAGGTTCTGCACCTATCATGAATTTTGTAGTCCTCTATAAGTATGCATGAAAAATCATGGACTATAGAACGGAATTATCTTCACTACTTGAAGATTTGTTGCTCCTTGTTCCTCCACATGGTCATTGGATGCTTCTTCTCTTCCTTGACTTGCTTCTTTTCTTCCTTCACTTTCTTCCTTTCTTGCTTCACTGATTTTGTGCTAGATCCTTTCGGTTTTTGTTTCTTTTAATGTTTTTTCCCTGAATAAGGGGGTAGCAAACAATCTCTTGCCGTATGGCCAAATCTATGGCATATAAAGCACTCCACATGGCCAAGAGGATCAACTCTTCTTATCCTCATGTTAGATCTAAACCTTGCATGAAATATGCCTCTCCTCCATCAGTTAGACCTACAATATATTTCCTTATGGCCAAACAAGTGACATGTGTAGCAATAACGATAAAAACCATAAGTATACCTATTTCCCATTCTCCTTGGCTGGTGATATTGCTAGAATCTCGGTTGATATGGATTGTATGTTTTGCTCCAGCAATTTGTTGCAATATGCCCAAAATTGTGACAGTTATAGAATTGTACCTCATACATTAAAGGAACAAAAGGACTTTTCTTCCTTTGAAATCTAATGGAGCTACCACGATCATCTCTAGGAGAAAAAGGTCTTTTGAATGTAGGTGCTCCTGAATATTTTCTTCTCTGTTGGTGGTTTTGCTACTTGATCTATTGTTGGTTCAGCTTGATTTTCTGTTATTGGTTATTTTGTTTGCTATTTGGTTGCTGGATCTGATTATTGTTTCCTTAGATCCCAATTTTTTTTTTTGTTATTGTTTACTAAAAGTTTCCTGGGTTCTTCTTTGATATTTTTTCTTGCATGAAAACTAGATTCACCCTTTTGAAATCCAAGACCATATTTATCCAATGGTGATATTTGGATCTCAAGAAAAATATCCAAGGCTACCATGTTCTTGTTGGAAATGTTGTCATTGATGGCAAAGGGGATGGCAAAGGAGGAGTAACTAAACCAGCAATAGGGAAAAGTAGCAGATATGAAGCAGAGGCAGTTGTGTAAGTAAATTCTATATGAAAGAGCTTTGATTTCAATAAGAACTTGTATGAGAACCAGTGATGTTTAAACTCTGTAATAAGGGTCTATGTGTGATGTTGATAATGCCCTTCACATATTTAAGAGAAGTTGAATTATGATTCACCCTTTGAAGTATATGTATTTGGGCACAACGATGAAATTTCGCTCTATTCAAAGAGAAAGATTGGAAACTAATAATCAAGTGAAATCGAGAATAGTCCCGAATTCGGTGAGATGTACATTGTCTGATTTTTTCCGTATGAAGAATATTTTGAGCTCCTGTGATTATCTATGTGAATAGAACTTTGAAAGTTGAGGGTTAACCTGGTACTCTCTGGGAAGGAAGGAATCAATGCAATTTATCACATTTTAATGTTATTGAGCTTGTAATCGATTACAAACCACAGAAATCGAATACAGAGGGAGATTGGCATCGGTCCGATTCAATTGGGTGTACAGAGGTTTAAGGACTAAACGACATCATAAGAACCAGAACTATAGGTGGATAGCATAGTGCATTTGAGAACCATAGGGTTATAGAGATAAGAACCTAGCCCTTCTGAAATATCTAAGCTGGCTAAGATCAAGGGTTTATTTAAACCTATTTGTATGTTGAATGTGCCTTAAGTCCCCTGTGAATATTTCAATAAGAACCAATGAATTCCGGTCTTTTTAATGCGAGAGGTCTCACACAGTCTTTAAGTGAAGAGCGACCCAATTGGTTGGACGAAGTCGATATGGAGCGAAATTTTGTTTTAGAACAGAGTTTGATAACCGAACTTATCGGATCTTGAGGAGGATTGCATACTCAGCTATAATCCATGGCACAGTAGAAAAATTGATAACAAACAAAGGTGTAGAACTGTGAACAAAAAGGGCAGAGATTTAATAAACGAAGTAAGTGGAACCATGTGCTAGATGGAACCCTGAACAAACAGTAAAACCGGCGTTCAAAACCAGTGGTATTCGCATTTTTTAAAAGTTGTAAGATGATTTCGAAATAAAAATGCGATGCACGTCGCTGATGGACACGTGTCCTAAGGCGGTTTTACAAAACAACTTTTATCGCATTCTTTTAAGCGGTTAAAGCCCGGCTCAATAAAAAATGCGATATGGCATGACGGTCATCGAATCATCCTGGACGACGCGATAAGTTCCCCACCGTCGGATGAGAAGGGTGCTTTATGTTGCTGGGCCCCAGTTGAACTTTCGCATCATGGTTGGGGTTTAATCATTTTTAATTTGCTGATTGAATGGTCAATAAACATATATACATAGGCGGTTGTGGGTCTGATTATTCCTTTTAACTATATGTGTTGTTTAATGTTGAGGACGGAGTGGACTGTGGGTTAATATTTGTGTTTGAAGAGTTAAGCAAGGTTGGGCGAAGGTTTATGGTAACCAACCTATGGGACCCGTTTTAACCTTTTAAATGGTTGAGTTATGAAATTATGAGATTAATATGATAATGCACGAGTAAAGTAGTTGTGGGGCCGAAATTTTAATTTAATATATGGATTTGATATTCAATGGTTGAGCGTTTGAGTGTGGGGCTGAAGTTTAATACATCGGGGTCCTTGAATTTAAAGAAAATCGCAAGGCTCATATGATTTGAATTGACTTTTAAATGTAAATGATTTAAACCTTTGAATAGAAAAGCGATAAGTGTAAATACTTGTAACTATTCATAGCACAATTGCATATGAGGAATGTTAACGAAAAGGCAAGTGATATAATCACTGTGGGCCTGAACTCTAATATATGGTGATAAATGATATTTTAATCAAATTCGGAGTTTTTATAAATTGCTATAGCCGAAGGTCCATGCGGTGATGTGTTGGTTAAGTTAAAATAGTGAAGGCGCATATATATAATTTTATGCGTTGGTTAAGTCTAAAAATTGAAGGTGCATATATTATAATGAATTGAAGTTTATATTCCAAGACGTGGACCATTATAATAAACCGAATGGACAGAAGAGTTTATTAACTTGGTGGGACCCTCACGAATCACATCGGAGAAAATTATGGCAGCAGAACATGTTAATAAAATTTTCGATTGCAATTGCGATGAAGATGCGAACCCGATGGGTTTGTGAACTGTGATTCATACGTGTTTGAGTTCCGGCATCAAAATAGGCCATCGCATCGGAAAAAGCAGAACATCGAAGGATTCTATTGAAAGCTACGATTGCGATTATCGCATCGGGTCTTTCGCAAAGGCATTAATCGCATCGGAACATTTGCAAATGCATCAATCTCAATCGGAAGTATTCAAAAGTGATCCATCGCATTAGGGATTAAGAAAATTCTATGGTTTTTAATCATAAAGTATTGTGGAAGGTTTAATAGTATTCAGGTAAAAAGAACTCTGCATCAAGTTCAAACATTGGTTCGCACCATAATAAAGCTCATGTGGTGATATATTGGTTCACATTAATGTAAAAATAAGTTGAATTTGAAATATGGAAGCCGAGACCATTAGTAAGTTGGGTCTATGTGTAAGTCAAAGTTGAATCGTGTATGAAGCAGAAATGTGAAATTGCCTTCGGGACAGTGGAAGCGTTTGAATGCATTTATGTTTACAATTAATTTGTGTGGGCCTAAATCCTGTTGGATGTTGGCTTTAATAAAGGCCTGAGTTTTAAACCATGTGCGTTCTACTATGAACCATCATATATTGGGTGAATCATAAAGCTCAAATATCAATTCGAATATAAGTCCGAGGAGTTTTTTATTGAAGAACATAGTCCCCACAGATGTAGTCTTGATATCATATGGTCCCAACATAGGATTACTACAGTAAAAGAAAAATTTATGCCTGTCATTAAAATTTCCCAGGTTGGAATTTGGATTGAGCACAGATGTTTTATGTAAGAAATATCAAATGTTCAAGATATATGTTTGAAATTACCAGGTTGATTAATACCTTGAGTTTGCCCTGATTGTTTGAGAATTATTTGAGTGAAAATGTGGGATGCATTTATATGCACAGGAAAGTGAAAATGTGGGCTTGACAGGTATACATACACAGTGAACAGGAATATGAACAAAAATGAATTTGACAGGTATACATGCACAGAAAGCAGGTGAGGGTGCAGATACTGACAAAGGCAGTGAATAGCAGAGGTATGCATAACAGTTTCTTAACAGCAGCAGAAAAGACAAATCCAGCAAAGCCAAAGGCCAGAAAATGGGCTGAGTGAAATTGTCTTTATGTAACTGAAAATGTGAATGTAAATGTTGTAATTGATTTTATATTGTTTGTGATGCATTGGCAAGTCTCCGGAGGAAAACAAAAATCCCACTGTAAATTTGAAATTAATACATATTGTTATATTTTTCTAACTAAGTTGTTAAAAGAAATAAGGAGGCAGAAGGCAAAGAGGCATGTATGTCCATTTCGAATTCCCAGTAGAATGCAAACAGCCATGAAGCTATTTTGTATAAAACAGGGAATATCCAAGGGTATAATGTTACGAAAACAGAGAGAGAGAAGAAGAGAGTGTGCAGCAGAATTGAAGAGAGTTGAAGAATATAAGAAAGCTGCAAGAGGTTAGAGAATGCAGAAATGATGCAGTGAGGCTGAGAAGAAGAAGGAGCTGATAGAAAAGCAGATAATGCAGAAATGAAGCAGTGAGGCAGAGAAGAAAGAGAAGTTGATAGAGAATCTGAGAAGATGCAGAGATGATACAGGGCAGATATGAGGACTAATGGACAGTAGAAAAGAAGGAACAGAACAGAGCTGATATCCAAGGTAAATCAGCAAGTGTTTTCCTTTGAAAAAGTAAGGAAGTTGGAGCTTCCTTATCAAGTTTTAGCTTGATAGATGTCAGTTGTAGCTTACTGAGGTTGGAGCCTCCTGTAGGTTGGTGCCTACAAAAAATTGATGGGAGTTGGAGCTTCCTTGCAATTTGTAGCTTGCAGAATCGAGGTAGGAGCCTCCTGTAGGTTGGTGCCTACAGAAAATTAGTGGTGAGAGGGAGTTAGAGCTTGCCTTTGCATCACAACAATAATAAGATGTGGTTTTCTCCCTTTATGGGTTTCCACTTATATCTAGTGTCTTTGTGCATGATGTTTATGTGTGGAAATGGTTTATCTAATCTCCTTAATACTTGCTGCTCTCATATTAAGTCTGGTGTTACATTATATTTATACTTGTTACTCACATTCTAAGATTAATCACATATTAAGTTGAACATGAAATGAAGGTGTAAATAAGTTTTAATGAAAAAATTTTAAAAGTCCATGACTATGTTAAACTGATTCACCCCCCCCCCCCTCTCAGTTTAACTAAGGGTTCAACAATTGGTATCAGAGCCAAGTTCCTTTGGTGCAAGCCTAATAGCTTGAAGGAGATCTGGTTGAGTCATGGACTATCAAAATGTACCTGTGTTAAATACAACAAAATTTCCTGAATGGAGAGATAAGGTTAAAATAGGATTATTGGCTTATGAACCTGAGGTATGGAAACTTGTATGTGATGGTTATTTCACAGACTCTCCCATGGTGCAATAACAACAGAGGAATGCCAAGGCAAAATTTCTGATATATAACAATCTTCATAACAAGGATCTTGAGTTAATAATGGATTTAACCTCTGCAAAAGAAATCTGGGACAGATTGCATTTCATGCATGGAGTAGACACTGAGGATTGCATTATCAAGAAGGAGAATAGAATTAAGAAAAATAAAAATTCATGTCAAAAAGAAAATGTTCAATCAAATGAGGCACCTGCTAGTGTGAATGGTAGTAAGAACCATGAAGAAATTGCAGCTGAAGAAAAGGCCAAACTTGACACAGCCTTGACTGAAATAGAAATACTGAAGCATGAAAACAAAGACCTTAAGACAGTGGTGCAAATATGTGATGAGAAAGAACATGAAGATAAGAAAGAAATTATTGGCCTGGAGACAAAGCTTGAAGAAGCAAAGAAAGTAGAAGACACTCTGCTACAACAAATGAGAGAGAAAAGTCTGGAAGGTGAAAGATTGGAAGAAGAAGTATTGAGCCTAAGAAAGAAATTAGAAAAAGCCCAAAGAGAATTATTAATGAATAAACCTCAAATGAAGAGCTCTGGACAGCTAGACCAAATTCTAAATGCTCAAAGGTCACCTCTCATAAAGGCTGGTATAGGATATGTAGGAGAAACTAGTAAGTCCAAAGCAGAAGATAACAAGAATATCATTTTTGTAAAAGTTATAAAGGACAATGAAGAAACTCAGAAGATTCCTACAGTAGTAGAAGCCAGCAAGAACATGAGTTGCAGAGAAACAAATAGAATCAAGCAGCAACATGAAAGGACAGAGAATGAGAGGATGAAACAGTTGGCTGAAAAAGGCTCATACACTCATGAGGATGAATTGAATAAATTTGGAAGATGTCAAATAAGGGTCTTTCCTCCTATGAGAAGTATCACTTGTTTTTCCTGCCACAAACCAGGACATGATGCAGCACATTGTAAGACAAAGAGAATCAATGTTAACTAGCAAAAGATTCAGCAAATGAGAAGAACACCTCAAGCAAGCAAAGGGAAAATACAATCTTTCACCAGGTACACAAATCATTTCCATGGCTATTGTTATGCATGCAATAATTTTGGACATAAACTTGTAGATTGTAAATTGTATTCAAAAAGGGGAAAAAAATATTATACAACAGCTCAAACATACCTTGGAAAAGTAAGATGTTATGTATGCCTCAAGCTTGGTCACAAAGCAAAGGACTGTATGTTTCCTTATACATTAAAGAACTCCAAACAGATGATGAAATCAAACCCAATCAAAAAAAACTATGAATCAAAAAGGAGTGCAGACATTATGATGAACCCTAATAAAGTATGTAAGGAAAAGAAAAAGGGGGAGCCTATTATCTCAATAACATAGTGAATCTAGCATAGTCTCAGGGGGAGCGGCTCTAGAAAACCAAGCAAATATCGAAACAGTGATAAATATGAAGCAACATCCCAGGGGGAGAGCATTTCATAAATAGACCCCATGAAATTAGTCTAAGAAGAGCTCCTTGGAATGATAACAGTTATGAGATCAGGAAGGGAAAGGAAATTCCTCTAATAGAGATCTATAGAGGAAGAAGATCATCTGAAACACACAATAGCCAGCAGGTTGATAGAAGGAGAAAAAGCAGCAAGTAGCCATGATGATAGAGGAAACATTAGCAATGAACATGTAAGCTAAGAAGATATCAGCACATTAAAGGATGAACACAGAATGCATCATATTGCTAGAATTAACAATGAACCCCATTAAGAAGGATGAGTAAGAAAAGTGCCCATCATCAGTTCATTACATCTTTCACCTATGAAAAGTCCACTTGGAGGAATGCAGTTAAGTGAGTAATAAATCTTTGAGTAATCAGCCCATGAAGATTCATAGAAAAGAAATTGAAGATGCCTTCCCAAAGATCTTTATATTAGAACTGTTGAATTGATTTTTAAGGCAGCAATGATTCTGGAGCAGTCGTAGAAAGAAAAATGCAGTGACATTCCTTTGAACAGAATGGAAGAATAAGAAAATAGTTAATGATGACAAGATCAGATTGAGGATATTGATGACTGTTGATGTGAACAGTGGAAAGCACAATAGAGGAATTTATGAAGGATGTCTTAAATTATGGGTAAATGTGCAAACTGAAGTGAAATCTGTGCATGGTTTATCAAAGTAGTATCAATTTCCATTTAGGTACAAGCAGCATGCCTATCAATAGAATACCAGGTGTTATCAGTGGAGTAGCAATATGGTATAGGTCCTCAGGATCAAAGGATTGTGGCAAAAGTACATCAAGGTAGTATTCCCAGTGTTATCTACATTCAGCATGAAAAGGAAAGTCATTTGGTCTCCCATATTGAAAGATATCGCCTATTCTCACAATAAACTATAAGCTCTGGTTTGATTCATTGATTCACTTCAGCAACAAGGACCTTTCAGTCTTTAAGTGTAATATCCCTGTCAGCAGTCTAGCTCATATCACCACCAATAGGCGGAAAAGGTGAACCTCAGCAATAAAAATATATATTGGCATCATCATCATAATTGAGCACATGTAGTATTGTAGAAGAAGACATATTTCAACCACAAAGGTTATGGGCCTACAACTTCCTGTTGGCAATATGATGCAATGTGTTGTCCTTGATGGCAACCTACTTGATGAAGTTGTCCTTGATGGAAACTGACTTGATGAGTTGTCTTTGGATAGCAACCTATTTTTTAATGATGTATCTACAGATCAGCTCAGAAGTAACAGAGAAAATAATTCCAGTAAGTGCCAGAGTAATGATGAATAAGATATGTCTCAAAGAATACGCGGGTTTGTAAAGGCAAAGTAGCATATGTACGCAGAAAATTACATACTAAGTAGCGTATGCCTATTTGCACTCTAAATTTATAAAACCAGGGGACATTACCATGGTATTGGCCCACTGTATTGAGCGTTGAATTATCTATTTGATCCCGTCCAGGAATACCATCAGCAGTTGAGTGGTTTTGACTCATGGTGTTGAAAAAGGCTAAATCTATATAAGGAGAAGAAGATCATAGTGCAAGACAGTGCATAGGTCTAGGTTTTTAATGAATACTTCACTCTGAAGTATATCTGCATGGAATGGGTAACAATTTATTGATTGATCTGAATTAATAATGCACCTATGAAGAAAATGATGAAGAGGGATCTCTAGATCTGAAATGACTATGTATTTTCTAGATCTTTTTATGGAATGTTTAGATCTGATATGTGGCGAATATTTTCTGAAGTAAAGGGTAAGATCTGAGCTATTTATCTGTTCTGAAGAGTTGCACATCCCTACAATGTTTGCAGATCTATACGCAGGTTCATGGCATAGAAAGCGCGTATATACGCGGGTTGGTTTCAGCAAAAGCGCATATGGAATATGAGGTCAGTCCTGAAATATGTGCAGATGTATACGCAGGTTTGTTTCTATGAAAGAGCGTATATAGGCAGGTTCAGTGAAGTAAAAGCGCGTATGGAATCCAGGGTTTTGCTGAAGTGTGTGGAATGAAATGTTTGATCTGTTTTGCTATTTTACTGCTATCTGTCAATAATGTATTCATACAGATCTGGGTTGTTTGAATGTTGATTATGCTGCTGATTATGTTGATTAAATATCAAGTTGTTGGTTGATTGGTTGATGATTCAATGAATGAATTGATGGGGTTATAAGTTTCAGTTTGATGTATGTTGAGCTTAAATGTGTGGAGTGGGTCCAGTCTGAAAATCTGATGAAAAGTGTCCTACAAGGTATGTTGTGTGGAAGTTGATGGAACCAGTATGAAAATTGATGAAACGTGGTCCGCAGAGGTGCTGAAGGTCGAAGCCTTCAGTGAGGGGGTTGTAGCTCCCTTCCAGTGGTAGCTGGTAAATGAGAGCAGGGGGGTAGTAGCTCCCTTCCAGGAGAGGCTGGTAAACAAATGCAGGGGGTAGTAGCTCCCTTCCAGAAGAGGCTGGTAAACGAGATCAGGGGGTTGGAGCTCCCTTCCAGTAGTGGCTGGAGAACGAGAGAAGGTTGCAGCCTTCTGCAGGTGGGTTCCTGCATGATGGTATGAGTCTGCGCCAGTACAATGTTGTAAGAATTTTTCTTTATAATAAATATTGAAGACAGAGACGACAACAGCGGTGGTTTTCTCCCAAATTGGGTTTCCACCTTAAATACTGGTGTTCATGTGTGTTGCTTATGTGTGATGGTTTATTCTGTTATTACTGCACATTTTTACTGCTTACTAAACATCTGATGAATGAATGATGCAATGATATAAGTAAAGAATTAAATTCATAATAAGAGCTCTGGACATACGCAAGTTTTCTTAAGGATATCTGCGTGTATACGCGAGTTTTGTTCAGTAAAGTAGCATATGGATTTTAGAGAAAGAAAAAGTAAAAAAATTTCAGTCAACTCTAAATACTGATTCACCCCCCCCCCCCCCCCTCTCAGTATTTTTTCCAACACTTTTTCAACAGATATAGATTTCTGATGAAAAGCATACTAGAGACTGAAGTATATTTGAAGCATTCTTAGTACTTTAGTTTTGATCCAATGATGCATCATTGAGTAGATAATGCTGGTGCAAGGGGTTCTATGAAGTGTCATTATCTTCACTTTCAGCTCTATACTAGTGAAAGGAATCTGTGCTTAGGGATTGTATCAACTTCCAGTGTATATTCAAGTTCAATAATGCTCAAAAGTGTTCTCTCAACAACTCTTATACACCAGTTTAGAGAAGCAGGGTACAAAGCCAAAAGGAGAAGGGCCTAAACACAACTCAGAGAGAGGAAATGCAAGAAGCAACCCTTTGCCATTGATGTCAAAGGGGGCAGAAAAGTAAGTAACAGAGAGAAGTAGAGGAAGTGTATTGCCATCAATGCCAAAGGGGGAGACTGTTGGAAATGTTGTCATTGATGGAAAAGGGGATGGCAAAGGAGGAGTACCTGAACCAGCAATAAGGAAAAGTAGCAGATATGAAGCAGAGGCAGTTGTGTAAGTAAATTCTATATGAAAGAGCTTTGATTTCAATAAGAACTTGTATGAGAACCAGTGATGTTTAAACTCTGTAATAAGGGTCTGTGTGTGATGTTGATAACGCTCTTCACATATTTAAGAGAAGTTGAATTATGATTCACCCTTTGAAGTATATGGATTTGGGCATAACGATGAAATTTCGCTATATTCAAAGAGAAAGATTGGAAACTGTTAATCTAGTGAAATCGAGAATAGTCCCGAATTCTGTGAGATGTACATTGTCTGATTTTTTCCTTATGAATAATATTTCGATCTCCTGTGATTATCTATGTGAATAGAACTCTGAAATTTGAGGGTTAACCTGGTACTCTATAGGAAGGAAGGAATCAATGCAATTTATCACATTTGAATGTTATTGAGCTTGTAATCGATTACAAACCACAGAAATCGAATACATATGGAGATTGGCATCGGTCTAATTCAATTGGGTGTACAGAGGTTTAAGGACTGAACGACATCGTAAGAACCAGAACTATAGGTGGATAGCACAGTGCATTTGAGAACCGTAGGGTTTCAGAGATAGAGAACCTAGCCCTTCTGAAATATCTAAGCTGGCTAAGATCAAGGGTTTATTTAAACCTAATTCTATGTTGAATGCACCTTAAGTCCCTTGTGAAGATTTCAATAAGAACCAATGAATTCCGATCTTTTTAATGTGAGAGGTCTCTCACAGTCTTTAAGTGAAGATCGACCCAATTGGTTGGACAAAGTCGATATGGAGCGAAATTGTGTTTTAGAACAGAGTTTGATAACTAAACTTATCGTATCTTGAGGAGGATTGCATACTTAGCTATAAGCCATGGCACAGTAGAAAAATTGATAACAAACAAAGGTGTAGAACTGTGAACAAAAAGGGCGGAGATTTAATAAACGAAGGAAGCGGAACCATGTGCTAGACGGAACCCTGAACAAATAGTAAAGTCGGCATTCAAAACTAGTGGTATTCATGTTTTTTAAAAGCTGTAAGCTGATTTCGAAATAAAAATGCGATATGCGTCGCTAATGGACACGTGTCCTAAGGCGGTTTTACAAAAAAACTTTTATCGCATTCTTTTGAGCGGTTAAAGCCCGGCTCAATAAAAAATGTGATATGGCATGACGATCGTCGAATCATCCTGGATGACGCAATAAGTTCCCCACCGTCGGATGAGAAAGGTGCTTTATGTTGCTGGGCCCCAGTTGAACTTTCGCATCATGTTTGGGGTTTAATCATTGTTAATTCACTGATTGAATGGTCAATAAACATATATACATAGGCGGCAGTGGCTCCGACAATTCCTTTTAACTATATGTGCTGATTAATGTTGAGGACCGAGTGGACTGTGGGTTAATATTTGTGTTTGAAGAGTTTAGCAGGGTCGGGCGAAGGTTTATGGTAACCAACCTGTGGGACCCGTTTTAACCTTTTAAATGGTTGAGTTATGAAATTATGAGATTAATATGATAATGCACGAGTAAAGTAGTTGTGGGGCCGACATTTCAATTTAATATATGGATTTGATATTCAATGGTTGAGCGTTTGAGTGTGGGGCTGAAGTTTAATACATCGGGGTCCTTGACTTTAAAGAAAATCGCAAGGCTCATATGATTTGAATTGACTTTTAAATGTAAATGATTTAAACATTTGAATAGAAAAGCAATAATTCTAAAGACTTGTAACTATTCAGAGCGCAATTTCATATGAGGAATGTTAACGGAAGGCAAGTGAGATAATCATTGTGGACCTGAACTCTAATATATGGTGATAACTGATATTTTAATCAAATTCGGAGTTTGTATAAATTTCTATAGGCGAAGGTCCAGGCGGTGATGTGTTGGTTAAGTTAAAATAGTGAAGGCGCATATATATAATTTTATGCGTTGGTTAATTCTAAAAAGTGAAGTCGCATATATTATAATGAATCGAAGTTTATATTCCAAGACGTGGACCATTATAATAAACCGAATGGACAGAAGAGTTTATTAACTTGGTGGGACCCTCACGAATCGCATCGGAGAAAATTATGGCAGCGGAACATGTTAATAAAAGTTTCGATTGCGATTGCGATGAAGATGCGGACCCGATGGGTTTATGAACTGTGATTCATACGTGTTTGAGTTCTGGCATCAAAATAGGCCATCGCATTGGAAAAAACAGAACATCGGAGCATTCTATTGAAAGTTGTGATTGCGATTATCGCATCGGGTCTTTCGCAAAGGCATGTCATGAACATTTAGCGAAGATAAATATTAGCAATGGAGAATATTCGAAGTGATCCATACATGGGGATTAAGAAAAGTCTATGGTTTTAATCATAAAGTATTGTGGAAGGTTCAATAGTATTCGGGTAAAATAACTCCGCATGAGTCAAACATTGGTTAACACTTAATAAAGCTCATGTGGTGATATATTGGTTCATAATATAACATAAGTTAATTTGAAATATGGGCGAGACCATTAGTACGTATCTACGTGCATGATTTTTATGTGTTGAAATGGTTGCTTAAACGCAATACTTGTTGCTCTCATATTAAATGCGATTGTTACATTATATTAATACATGCTACTCACATTCTAGATTAATCACATATTAAATTTGAACATGAAATGAAGGTGTAAATAAGTTTTAATGAAAAATTTTAAAATTCATGACTATGTTAAAGCTGATTCACCCCCCCCCTCTCGGTTTAAATGAGGTTACTTGATTCTTCTCAGCACCACTTTTTCTCAAGGAAACCGCTTCATGTTCTAATGTCTCAACCTCTTTTTCTTTGTCTTAGAACTTCTTCCTCATACCTTCCTCAATTTTTTTTCTTCTGCTAATTTATTGTTTAAGCTCACAATCTCTTCCTTGAGCCTGGCCTCCTTATCATCAAAGATCTACAACCATTTTTCTTGATATTTTCTTGCAGCTTTTAGCCTTGAAATCCCAGCTCTAAGACCTTTAATAAAATTCTCATATCCATTATGCAATTCATCACGATCAAAATCTGAATCCTCAAAATTGTAACTCAAAATACAATCATCAATAGGTATACCTTTGGATTCATTTTGCTCCAATACCTTTGGTTCTTGACCTTTTTATTTCTACACATTATTTTCTAAATCGCTTGTAATACAAATATGAGACTATTTCGGCTGAGCTTCCTTATTTTGAATGCCATTCCTTTTTTGAAATTGTTTCCTCTTGTTCTTTCCCATTATGTAAAAAAAATCAAAATTATCACCAAAAAACCTCATATCTACTCTCCAATGATCAAGATGAAATAAAGAGCCCCACTCTTATACCAATTTTTGGAAACCTTTGAGCACTATTGAGGGGGGGGTGAATCAGTAGTGTGATATATATATGATTGTTACCAATTTAAACTTCACTTATAGAATCATGCATATAAACAGCAACATTTTTTATCATCACATGAATATAACAATGTAAGCAATTAAATCACACAACCATGAGAGAAAAAAAATCATCAAACACAACCATGAAAACCATCACACAAGAGACACAAGATATCTGGTGGAAAACCCTTCACAAGGAAAAAAACACCCTTGTTGATATTGCTTTGATTTGAATTTCTATTAAGTCAATAAATTGGTCTTTACATAGCTAGTTGACTCCCATCAGCATGGAGACTCGACCTCAAATACATAATGCCAGCACCCATCGACTAGGGGACTTGATACTACTGATCAACTCAGAAGACTCTTTTCTCTATAGATCTATGGACTACCATCCACTGAAGGCCACCATGGTCAATGATCCTCGCCCAACTCTTATTAGACTATCCAACTACCATTGGATGAGAAATCGTTCCTTTCACTGAAGCTTCACTATCACTACTCCTTTATCATGAAGTCACTACTCCTCTACCACTATGCAGACCTCCTTTCATATATTTTAAAACTAGATCCAAGACACTATGCTCAACAAGAAATTATCCCTGCATACATTCTCTCAGTAGCAAGACATCATCATCAAATAAAGTATGAACACCACAATAAGTGTGCTCTCCAAAATAGCAAAACTATGGCCACAATAAATACGATACCAACAATATCAAGCCCTCACATTCGAATATAATTGTTGCATACTAAAATTAGCAACGTAAAACACTAAGGTTATACACCAAATGTAATAGTAGATCTTGAAAAAACAAGTGTGAAGGTCACCAACAAAATATACTCTAGCATAAAATACTCTCCAAACTATGTCTACTAAAGTAGCCTCAAATTTGATCTGAAAACTTATTCACTACTTCAGAAATACGCTCCATAAACTGCCATTACACTCACTCACTAAAGCATATATTCTCTCCAATATGTCTGAAGCATATACACTCTATGCAACCCTCACTTATTCACTCATACTCATCATCCACCAATGCTCAGCTCCAAGATCAAGTATATAAAACATGTAGGGAAAAATTGAGCTTGGGGCTAGGATCAAAGGTACAAAAATTGGACCAAATCAATCCACTAAGGTCACTACTTATGAAATAAATTCATTCACATCATGAGAGGACCTTTTGAAACTATTTATGACCTTTTCAAACAATCTAGAAGCCTCTAGTAATTTCCTTGCTAATTTCCTTCTAAATAACGCGAGGAATGTGGAGAAAATCATATGAAATCCCTAAATCACTACCATAGCACTGAATCCATGTGACTGAGACCTGTAACCGCTCCCATAGTCCCATCTTCCAGTGACTGTAGCCTTTCATCCACTCCCATAGGCTTAGCTCCATGCGAGTGTGGCTAAAACTGAGGGGAAACATCATGCCTTCAGCTCAGAACCTCTGCCACATGGTGGATTACCTTCTCAAGCATCTGTACTAACCTCCAAAAATCTAACACATGTATGCAAGTGGATCAAAAATTCCTCCTAATTTCCACTTCCAAGTTTACCTAGAAGGCCAACAAATAAGGTTGGCAAGTGTGCCAAAAAGCCCTCCACTCTCCATCAAACCTTTGAACAAGCTGCAAAAACCTTTATCGTACCTGAAAACACCTCTGTAGCACCATCATCAAGCCATCACATCATTACAACAAGTCATCCTCATAATCATAGACATCAAGACCTAATGAATACCTAGTTGAAAACTCAACTAGTGTGCAATGAAACATCTCTATCACATGTAGATATGAATGATAAATATGTAGCAGCATCTTATACATGTAGCAACATCAAAAAACCATCATGACATGTCTATAAATGCACAAGCCAACACATGCAAACTCCTCCATAACCGACATGCTAACATCAATATAGTACATCATCATGAGGTTGAAATAAGTGCATGCCTCAATAGTTCACCTCAATGCCAACACAACCATTTCACTGTCAATACATCAATACCATCCAATAGGACATAAAACCAACATGAGTGACATCATACTTGTTGACATGAATGCCAACATAATCATCTCAATTTCAACGCAACTAGCAACATCATGACCATGTTGAAATCAATGCCAACACTACAATGCCAACATGATATGCCTTGGTTTTTGGACCTTCTGATGTGAGGAAACCTTGCCAAGGGATGGATTTCCTGAGGGAATGTGTAGTAGAGAAGGGTATGCTAGAAGAACTTGGAAGGCGTGTGACTTCACGGAAGGGGGTTACCGGATTACTCAAGGGATTGTGTAGTAGAGAAGGGAAGGTTGGGGATTGCATTTTTTTGGTCATTAGCATTGTAAATGGAATCATAAGCATATTGGGAGTGTGCCCTCGAAAAATGAGCCGATAAGTGTTCACTGAGAGAACAAGTAGAGCAAGGATCATAGCGTTGAACATTGGATGTAGGTTTTATTTACGAAGTGGATTCTAGACTTCCTGGGAAGGAGGTGAATCTTGGTACTACTTTGGATGGTGGAGGTGTGAGCCTTTGGATTCCCTTAGTGATTGATGTGGGCACCTGTATCGTTTTAATTTCTAGTTAGATAAAACTTGCATATGTATATGTTTATATTATTGTAAATAATGTATCAAGTTATGGTTATAAATTTCCATAGACAATATGATTATTTGTTGCTTAAATAAAATGTGTATAATTATATGTGGTTGTTATTGTAAATACCATGACGAGTTGTGTTATAAAGCTCCATGGGTAGTATGTTTTATTTTCAGTGGTTTGATGGTCATAGGTGTCATTGAACACCAAGGATGGCGTTCCCCTAAGGAGGAGGGTTTTGTAACAACCCTTGGTTGATTTTCCATGTAAAAATTATAAGACCAAGGTTATGGGACACATACTCCAAGCTAAATGGTGCGCGGGCATTATAGTGGGGATCACTTTCAGTTTTTTTATGGCTAAGGAAATTGTAGAAGTAAAAATGGAAATAATTGGCATTTATTTATGAAAATAAAGGAAAATATGAGAAAAGGGAGGTCAAGAGACACAAATTTTCATGTTAAGGAAATTAGAGGAAAAATGAAGGAAAATGAAGAAAATAGAGGCCTCAATGATAAAAGACTTTTGAGGATCAATTCATAGCCTTTGACAGTTTTGTGGTGGACATCTCATTTCATTCTCTCACTCTCTCATAATCTTGCATACTTATAGAAACCTTGGAGCATTCTTGGAGCACTTGAGCATTTACTTGGATTGGATAAAGAAGGTAAAGGAAAGTATGAAAGTGAAATGAAACAATTGGATCAAAATATACAACTAGATTTCTTGGCATGTAACAGGTTTCATGTGTGGTTTCCTTGTTTATTTATGGATGCATGGTATATGCATGTGATTTTCTAGTTACGTAATGTAATTGGAATGGATATTTTCTTGGATTAACATTGGTTTTAGCCTTTCCTTTCCATTTCTTGGATAGCAGTGGTGTTGTGGGTTTTTCCACTTGTTGTTTTTTTTATTGGTGCTCAGGTTCCTTATGGATGTGGGTTGGAACAAATGCTCTGGAAGCCTTGGAACAGCTTGGATTGGGTTACTATTCCTGGATCCTAGGTTGGGACAAATGATTTGGATCCTTTGGTGGGTTGAGTTACTAGTCCCTGGAGCTGGATTGGACAAACTCTCTGGAGCCCTGAAAGGTTTTGGGTTGAGTTACTAGTTCCTGGAGCCTTGGAGACCTTGGATAGAGACTAATCTTGTTGGTGTTAGTGATGTCTAACCATAGAGGTGAAATCACCGTGGTTTAGGGTTGAGGTGGTTCGGCTTATGGAAGCCCTAATTTAGTTTAGTATTGGTTATTCCATGAGATCCCACATTCATGCTTGGAATATGGCGTGAGGGTTATTGGATGAAAGAGAGATTTGGTTCAACCCAATCTATGGTTGGGTGGTACGTGGAAGTCCCCGACTTTGTTGGTATTTTCATATATTAATAAGATTCATTCTTTTTTTGTGATTCATGTATACTTGTATCGATTATGTTGGTGATATTATTATTGAGTTTCCATGGTTTCTATGCTGGTCATTTGTTGGTTATACGATGGTTATGATGTATTTTAACTATGGATCTTAACATGTTTTGATGAATATGTGAATGGTTGATGAATTCATGGACTAACTAGTGTCGTGGCAGCTATTTGGAGAGGGCATAGAGCCTTCTTTATGTTTCTCAGATGAATCTCAGGCACTTATGATCATATATCTATTCATGACTTGTAGATTACATGTTTTCCATGTGTTTGATGGAATGTCTAGTGTGTTCTTGGTAGTCTAGGTCAAATTTTTTATTCAAGATTGAATGTTTAGATTTTTCATAATTTCAATAATAATTCTGGAAAATCTCAGGAAATTATGGGTGTTTTGGAGGATGTCCTAGAAATGTGGCTCAAATCACGGGACCACACCCTCTGAACTAGGAAAGTTGGGTCATAACTGCATGGAGGCAGTGTTGTGCATGTGGTTAGAGGATTATAACTACACTTAGGCCTTTTCATGCATGTGGTTGGGGGATAATCTTGAGGAAAACCAATGGGATATTAGGGAATGGTCACCTGGGTTGGTCCTTTGGCCCCTAAGTGTTTGTAGCCCTGAGGGATGTTGCGAGTTGTTAGTTTTTCAGCCCCGCTTCTAGAGTTGGAGCTTGGAGGTCGAGTCATGTCATAGTAACTCTTTGTATCATGTTTACCCTGACAGTATTGTGAAATTGGGTAAATGTGGGAGGGGGAATTACACATTCCTCTCCTCAATAACTTTGCTTCCCTCTTCCTTTCTCGCCTTCAATCTAGTTTTATACCTACCTTATGTAGTTGGAGGGAAAAATTGTTTTTAAACTAATTTTATGCTAATGTAAAGGTATTTTGTTTTTATTAGGAGAAGATGTTTAGGAAGGATTACTTTTTAAATTAATTTAATTTTATAAAGCAGGTGGAGTTCCTGACTATTTCCATGAAATATCCACATTTTTCTTGTAACTCCATCATAGATTGTATTGACGGTGTTGGAAATTTGTCAACCAAGGGGGTCTCCCCGATATGAAGTCCCAATTATACCTCACACCATTTGTATTATGCTCCCCATCGGGGAATACAACTAATTTCCATTATTATTAGGAATTTTCCTTGGCTACAATTATCAACATAAGAGATTACACAATAATATTTGAATCAAGCAAGTTGACATTGTGAGGCATACAGCTGCAATGTATATAAGGTACTTTCACAACAGGGAAAGAGAGAGTGGGCCTCCAAAAGAAAAGTAATAGTATTATCCTAAAAGATACAAACATTAGCATGGTAATAATCATTGATTAACCTAAAAATTAGTTCAAAATTTAACAACGATGATAAAAGCAAGTACCAACACACATTCAACAAGATACATACCAAATCTACTAAAATAGTTAATTTTCATTAGTATGTGTTAACATAAACATACACCAAAAATAATAAAAGAATAGTCTTAAAATCATTCATGACATATGCACGAAACTGTGCCAGTTCATTAAGCTTCATATATTAACTAAAATTCCCAAGGTATAAAATTACAATGTTTCCACACTAGCCCCAATAGTAGAAAATTAAGTCGCTACTTGCTCCTCCAAATAAATATCTTCTCTCTTATGCCAAACTATAGAAGCTAAGGTGAAAATTCAAAAATCCAAAGTCCCTTTGCTTGAGATTTGAGGGTTTATTTATAACAAATGAGGTGGCTCTCCACCTCCCATATGACTCTTGACCTCCCTCATGACTCTTGAGCTCCTACTATGAAATTTTTTATTCCTATGTGACCTTTGAACTTCTAATGACTTTAGAACATTATAGTGACTTTTCACATTCCATGTGAGACCCTTGGTCTTCCACACATTTTACATTTTCTCATTTTTTGAAAATACAATAATACATTCCACAAATGATGTGGAAAGATACATTGATATGTATCACTTTGTGATGACACTTAGACAAGCCATGACTTGACATTGATGATATAGAACTTCATTATGATATGTCCGGGAGAATAATTTCTCCAAGATTCCATATTTGTATCTTCTTCATGATGGATATCTACTTGTTATTTATCTTCACCCTCTGAAGGGTCTAGATTAGTGTCAGAGCCTTGCAAATCAGCATGATTTTCCACCATTCTGTCATGGTCTAGGATTTCTACATGTACTCATGATGGTTCTTTCGGTGATTCTTCTCCACAAGTTCTCTATTGTAGCATCTTGTTTATGACCTCCCTTGTATCTTCATGATAAGTCTTGCATGTTTTTCATCTTCATCCTCCCAGAACTTGGATGATATGGAGTCTTCCTTGTAATTATGATCTTCAATATTCCGTCATGATCCAGTGTCCCTTTATATTCTTGCTTCATAGTATCTTTGTCTCTTCATCTTCATAGGTGTGAACTTGCATGATATCCTTGGCATCATGCTCGAGCATCATCCTATCATGTCAAGATATAGTACCTGTAGATGAAATTCACTCATGACAAGAGAACATCAATTCAAAAATATCCTATTATAACTTCTTCATGCAATTCACTGATTGAACTAGGGATAGAGTGTAGGACTGAGGAGGAGGATCAGGTATTGCACAATGCATTGTTCCAGGAGGTAGTGATTAAGGTCTAATCACTGTGACTATGAAATTCACAGTGGTTGAGGGACTGGGAGACAAAACTACATAGTTGAGGGAGAAACTAATGCAGTGAGGCAGGCTTGCTCACTGTGATTGCATAATACAAAGTTTAGGGAAGACTGGGCCAATTGATTATGAAATTTTGCAATTCAAGGAGACAATGAAGCCTTAATGTTGAATGATAATACATAGTGCATAGTGTAAGAATGATTGTGAGGGAGAATTGCGCAGTTTTCAAGGACAAGAGGTAGATACTCAACATTATGATTGTGCAATACATAGTCCTTGGAGGCAGTGACTGCATAGTGCATATTTCCAAGAGGCAAGGATTCTTCACTATGACTTAATATTGAACAGTGCACAGTTACAGTAGGGAGTTAGCAAGCTGCAAAGACAATGAATGATCCAAAAATTCCTAAGTGTGGGATCAATCAAACAAGAGAGAGAAACACATGCAAAAATTCTTGAAACATTGATCTCACACTCATATAACATACACACAAGCCAAAATCATGCTCAATACCCAAAATCAACAAGGATACCTCAAAACAACAACAAAGCAACACTTATTTCTAAGTACGATAGTTGAAACATAACTTTGCGACACTTAAAATATAAGTTATGATACAAGTGTCAACTACAACTTAGAAATTGTGTTAAGCTATCTGAGATTTTTTACTGTATATCCTTATGATATATATGATCAGTTAATGCAAAGAGTGCACTACAGCTTGTTAATTTTAATATTGTTCTATTTTGTATCAATTACTTTAGCCCAATCCAATACTTCAATTAGAAATCTCTTTCAATACCAATTAATCTTTCCAATAATCTAGTCCCATGGTTGGAATTTGTCACTGAGTTGCCAAAATTAACAGTCCCTCTCATCTAGGGAGAAATTCCAACTATATCCTATCATGTATATCATGTAGCCATATCATGTCCCATCTCTGCTCATCTCTATTTGTTGAAACATTCTCAAATATAAAGAAGAAGAATGAGAAATCATTAGCTTCCACCCTCTATAACATTGGAGAGCACATCTCAACCAAAAACAATATCTGGGAGCACATCTCAACCTGAATCTACATCGGAGAGCACATCTCAACCTGTAATCTCATGGGGGAGCTAAAAAACTACAACCCCATATAGAGAAATATGTGATATATGGGAGCACATCTCAACCCATCCTATTGCCCATTGATCTTCCCAACAATGACCCTAAATATTCATGTGGTAGAACACCTACATCATAATCATCTTGGGTTTTACAATCCCAAGTACACCCTCAACCCGTTGGCTAGATGGGGAGCGGTAATCCCAGCAATCTGAAATTGTGGGTATGATGCCAACTAGGGTATACTCTAGAAAGACCAATATAGAGGAGAAAAATATCCAACCCTATGGGTAATTGTAACACCCTTTTCCCACATCTACCCAAGTAACACAACATGTACACATCACCACATGCACAACATGTACATGAAACCGCATGTACACAGTACCACATGCACGTCATGTACACGGCACCACCTGTACACAACACCACATGTACAACATCTACACAACACCACATGCACAAGACACCACATGTACAATCATGCACATAAAATGATATGTACATAGCACCATATGTACATAAAAATGCATATACAACATGTACAAAGCATCATATGTACACAACACTGCATGTCCAACATATGCTCAACACCATATGCACGCAACACCACATATCCAACCTGCACACAGTATGATATGTACACAGCACCGTATACCCAACATGTACAAAGCACCATCTATACCTAGCACTTATTTTGCAATACACACGCAACACTATATATACAAAAAGCATACAACATCATATGTACATAATACTACATATGTTACATGTACACATCACCATAGGTACAATCACTAAATGTACAACATGCGCAACATATAAACAACAGTACTACTACACATACATAGACCACACATTGACCTCACAAGAAACCTTTCTTATAGTGTATTTCCACTATCCATGCTTATCCTAGCATGTTGCAGATCACACTACTCTCACTTTGTTGATGTACCCCTCTGCATTACCTATCCATAACATAAACATAGGCATAGTGCAAACATATAACATTAAATCATATCCACATGATACTGACCTCATATATATATATCAAGGCTACTCTGCCACTTGATTCCTCATAGCCAGGAACTTCTTCATACCATTCACCTGCATAAGCAATCATTCCTCCACAAGAATGATCCTTGAAAACCTTGTCATATAGTTACATAGATACATAGATACATACATATATAATCATTAGCATAAAAAAAAACAATGATCCTCTCGGACAACGACATACATACACACATATAAACATATAAAAATTAGCATCATGATCCATGATGACCCTGTCAAACAAGAAATACATACATACATGTATACATATATAAACATCAACATAATCATGATCACAACACAATATCAAAAGTTCTAGGTTAAAAGAACTTCCTTTATCTATGCACACCATGCACAACATTGAGAACAAAATTTCCCAACATATCCAAGGCATATGATGCCTTGAATCCATTTAATTTACCTTTCTAGTGACATTTCTCATGTATGTACTTCCATTTTCCATGTACCACAATGGACCTAACCAGTCCAACCGATTGTCATATTCTTACCTTCCACTATGCTTACTCATGCACCTAGCTTCATCCACATCTTACATTAATTTTTGAGTACCACACAACTCTCCCCGAGCTCCGTTAACTTCCTCTTTCCCCAACCAATCCCCAAGACTCAAAACATAAAAGGAAATCACAAGACACAAAAGAATAAAACCATGGAAAACCAATAGAAATACAACACCACTAACAAAGTGGCAAGGCCTTGTACTAGAGATAAACAAAACCACAAATAAAGCTCGGAAAATCACAAAATACCAAAAGCACAAGACTAGAAACAAACACCATGACTCAATCCCCATGGTTTCTAATACTCCCAAAGGAAAGCTCAACCCAAGCCTTCTTCAAGATTTCATGGCAGTCTCTTGCCATGCAATCCCCTACTTCATACTGCCATAACCACATAATTGTCAACGCATAATAAATATAACAATATACCACTTATCTTACCTTGTTGCGTAAAACACGTTGCCTTGTAACTGAACACACATGTTCCAAAGATCAAGAAGACATATATATCAATTTGAAACCAACCTTTACCAAGTCTAACAACCATGTCATAATCAAAAATCAACTCACATTCATCAGTCATACTACATAATGCTACAAACATCACCTACTTGCACTCAAGCACATATCAACTATCACAACACATGTGTATTAGTACAATCATCTTAAAAAAAATCATTACTTCATACAATATTATAGACACATGCTCATATCATGGAATTAATCAAACACTTAAACAAACTATAAATGTACCATGTTAGATAAATAAACTAGTCAACATAATAGACACCAAACACTCAACATGAGATAGATGACATAATCAAATAGTCAAGCACCAAGTATACAACATAAGAAAATTGATACCTTAATGTATGAGGTTATCTTGTCTACATAATCAATCTAGATTAGCACAACATATCAACTCAAACATAAATAAGATCATGATATCCATAACAGTAACTAACTAACATGTTCACATCATAAGCTCATAAACATTTTTCATTCATGCATAAAAATCACATATGCACAGTCAACCTAGATTAGTATGACATAATAGCACAAATAAGTCAAATCATACATGAATGTCATAACCCTAACCATCTGCCTAGGCCAATCCAATTCAACATGATACATATAACATCAAGATATTAATGCTATAATAATAATCATCAAGTTAACTAACACATAACGACAATAAGTTAACATATAACATGCTCATCAACAACATATAGCATAATCATCGAGTTAAATACAAGTTAACATATCACATATTCATCAACAACATATAATGTAAGGATCAGTTAATTCCATGCTTAACTAACCAACGCATGTACATATAATCACACTAGTTAACTAACATCTATCATGTGTGTAGCCATAAAATCAATAGAATGAAAGGCATTCATATAGTTGTAATGCATATGAATACAATATGTAACCATAATAATAGAATGATATACATATAAGTAACCTTAATTCTTACAACAACCATGAATCACATAATTTCATGCCAAACATGCACACCTATATGACGATATGATCTTACCCCACAATCCATTGTCGCAACTTCACTTTAATGATTTGCATCTCCTACTCTGTCTCATTCAACACATTAGCATCATAACATACCAATATCATCATGATGACATAATTTCATACAATGACCTTATGCAAAACAACCTCAAACAAACCAATGAAAACTTAACCATATGCACCCATTTGACATGTATAACCAATCATGAACGACCAATGCATGTTCAACATATGACATCACACAAGCAAGCATACACGGATAACACCGAAGCATGACCAGTATGTAACCCTAGCATTAAAAAAAACGCATACACAACATGTAGAAACATGTAAGCAAGCGTGCACAAACAATATAGAAGCAAGAACAACACATAACTAGTCATACACTCATGACAACATGTTGACAACAACATCATCAACACTTCCATGGTGACACCACTTCCACCATGGAAAACACAACATGGATGCAAAAATCACATACACCATAGGTATGAGAAAAAAAATATGCAACCAACAGAAAAAAATGACCAACAAACAACCCATCGAATTCGAGGGTTGAACCATGCTCTGATACCACTCTATAACACCATATTCCCACATTTACCCAAGTAACCGGCCAACCGGGCTAAACATGTAATGAGAGCCTAATAAAATGAGATTCAGCCTCCTAGGTGACCTTAAAAAAGTGGAATCGACATAAACACAACATACAATTATTGTACAACAACAAAATCACCCCCAGGAGGTAACCCAACCATTCAAGCCTCTTAACCCTGGGTCACATTGACATTTTGACTTCTTTGAGCCATAGCAACAGGCATAGAATTGCATGCCTGCATCCAGGAGGCTATAGCAACAGACATAACACTACATGCAAGGCATCTATGGCCCCAAATACTCATTCTTGTGCCATCGTCCTCGGAATTTGAGCCACCTTTTCAGGCCCAAAACCTAGTTCTTTGCCCAAAACTTCATGAGCATTTCAAAGATGATAAAAAGCAACAGGAAAATTATACTAAAGCATCACATCAATAAGAACTCATATGGACCCCTCCTAGCCATGACAAGAATTTTTTAAAACATGTCACGAACATGAAAGATATACGTATAAACAACAAAACAAAGCAGATGGGTCTCATACTTATCTGAGAATCGTTAAGAAGCATTGCTCCCCTACATCATAATATGTAATACAATCTATTTGACCATAGATACATTATGCATTCATTTACAACTAAAAACATGGAGAGAGCCATATATCATCGTTGTCAACATAAATGCTTATAACTAGCATAATAAAAACATAAATACAATGGATACAACAACAATATAATCCACATAATAACCAGCACAATTATACATCAAATGCCAAAGAAATGAATTTCTCATTGATGAATGTAGAAACCAACCAGAGATAGGACTTATACATTCCACCCGACCATATATTAGATGAGCCAAGTCTCACTTCAACCAATCACCCCCATGCCATATTACAAGAATGAATGTGGGATCTCATAAAACACATCAATCAAAACCAATCTAGGGCTTCCAAAGGCCAAATCGCATCAACCCTCAACTAGTGATTCCACCTCATGGTTGGACATCACAACCATCACGGATTAGTCTCTACCCAATTTTTTCCAATGCTCCAGAGTGTTTGTTCCAACCATGGCTTCCAGGAATAGTAACTCAACCCAAACTATTATAGGGATTCCAGAGTGTTTGTCCAACCAGGGCTTCCAGGACTAGTAACTCAAACCACTTAGGAATTCCATAATGTTTTTCCAACCAAGGATTCCAAGATTAGTAACTCAACCCACAATTTTCCGTCGGGTTCCATAGAATTTGTCCAACCAAGGCTTCTAGGAACTAATAATTCAACCCACAACTAAATGAATCATTATAACCAACCATAAAACAATCTATGGAAATAAACCCACAATACCATGGCTATCTAGGAAATGGAAAGGCTATGAAAATCCACTACCAATCCAGGCAATCCTCCATGCCAATGACATATCATAATCAAGAAACCACATTCAATACAATGCATGCCAAATCTAGTGAGGAAAAAATGCATGCAACTTAGTACATGCACTCAAAAATTTCTATAGATGTTGATCCCAATGTCCTCTTTCGCTTTCCTGTTTTTCCTTTTCCTTCTTGCTCCAAATCACCAAGTATCCACACTCTTCAAGAGTGGTCCAAGAAAAATCTAAGTATCCAGAGTATGAGAGGGAGAGAGAATAATGAGAGAGCTCCAAAAATGCACTGACCAAAAAGCTTACCAACTGATCCTCATAAGCCTTTTTATTAATGAGGCCTCTATTTTCTTAATTTTCCATTATTTTCCTTCATTTTCCTCCTCACATGCAGCCTGTGACCTTTCACCTTCCTTTTTTCTTATTTTCCATTATTTTCATAAATAAAATTCCAATTAATGCCTCATGCCTTTCCAAAGCCTTTTCCACTACCTTTTCCAATTTCCTTTAGCCATAATAACTTAAATTAACACCCGCTAGGATGTCTTTCCCAACATTCAGCTTGGAATAAGTGTCCCATCACCATGGTCTTATATGTTTTACATGAATTTTTAAACAACGTTGTTACAGTAATATATAGAGGAGTAACATCTATGAACCTATTTCCAAAGGTCCCTCAACCCCGAGATTCATCTATCTTAATTCCTCACCGTGGGAGCTCAGGCAGGGGGGGAGATTTGGCTCAGTGTTATCAATCAATGATGCCCCTTATTAGTAGGGATCACATCAATCAGTCCAACCTTCTCTCTGAAGACCAAGAGCATCCCTTTCAACAAATCCTTGGTAAAAATATATGCATTTTTCTCATTTGTCGATATATGATGGAGTTTAATGACTCCTCTCTGCACCATTTCTCGAATGTAATGATATAAAATCTCAATTTTCTTAGACTTGTCATGAAATACGGGATTCTATGCCAGATGAATCCCACTTTTGTTGTCACAATATATCACTGTAGTTTTTAGGACTTACTCAAATAGCTATCCAAAGAGCTTCCTCAACCAAGCTGCTTCACAACTATCCATGTTAGCGGAAATATACTCTTCCTCAACAATGCTCAATACTACAGAATTATGCTTCCTACTCATCCAAGATATCATGGTAGACCCAAGACTAAAACAACAGCCAGATGTGCTCTTCCTATCAATAATGTTTCTTACCCAATTTACATCAGTATATCCATGAAGTCGAACATCTCCGGTAGTATATCTCAAACCAAGGGTGATCGTCCCATGCAAATATCTCAGAATATGTTTGGTAGAAACCCAATGTGCATGGAGAGGCTTGGTCATGAATTGAATCAATGTGTTCATTGCATAGCATATGTTCAGATGGGTGTTCACTAAGAACATCATAGCCCCAATCAACTATATATACTCAGATGGATTTGCTAAATCAATTCCTGAAACTTCTCCACATAAACTCTTGAAGTTAATTTCCATCGGTGTAGGTAAGGACTTATATTCTATCATTCCAAATATCTCCAAAAACTTCACAATATATTTTCCTTTTGAAAGGAAAATCTCACCACCCTTTTCCACACCTCAAGGCCTAGAAAATAGTAAATGACTCCAAGGTCCTTCATCTCGAATTCAGAGGCTAGCTCCATCTTACACTCGATAATCAGGGGCTCACTAACTGTCAAGAATATATTGTCAACATCTAAAACAAAAATCAATGGCATACCATGGACAAATTTGAAGTAGAGGTTGGGATCAACATTGCTTCTTGTGAATCCCAACTTCACCAAGTAACTGTCTATATAGGTGTACCATGCTCTAGGGGCTTTCTTCAAGCCATAAAATTCCTTCTTCACCCTACAAACATGTGTATTTTGATCCTCTACTTCAAATCTATATGGATACTCAACTTACACTTCTTCTTGTAACATACCATGGAGGAATATTGTCTTTACATCCATCTTATGAAGAGTCCATCCTTAACTTGCGACAAGGGAAACTATCGAAAAAATGGTTGTATATCGAGCCACATCTATGAATATGTCGTCATAATATCCTCCCTCTTTTTGGGAGAATCCTCGGTTCATGAACCTTGCTTTATATTTCTCAATGCTACCATCAACTTCATGCTTGATCTTAAATACCCATTTTTAAGTCACCATAGATTTCCCCTTCAGTATTTGCATGACATCCCACACATCATTCGTCATTATTGATTCATATTATTCATCCATAGCACCCTTCCAGACTTTTTCTTTCACGACTTATTCAAAGGTGGGAGGTTTTTCTTGGATCATAGCGCTCATGGTTGTAACATATCCATGGTACCTAAATGGATTCTTAATTTCTCTTAATGATATTCAAATGAAAACTCATCTCTTGTCATCCCTTAATGTGTCATGGAGCCAAAGTGGCCTCTTCCTGGTGGGAGGATCACATGGAGGAGGATCTAAGGGGTCCATAGGCTCCATGGCCCATGGGATCATCAAAAATATCTATATCAAATTCAGGCATGAAAGGACATTCTAAAATATCCATATCATCATCCTCATTCTCAAGTGGAGGAGGTGGAGGAAGGTCCCTTTCTTTTCCAAGGGAAGCATCTTCATTGAATGTTACATCCCTAATAATTTCAACCTTCCTTTGACCACAAATATATATTCTAAATTCCTTAGAATTTTCCCAGTATCCAGCAAACATACCTTTTCTTCTCATGGCTTCAAGCTTGTTTCTTTTTTCCTTCGATACATGGAAATATATGGGGCATACAAATATGCGGAGATGGCCAACATTGGGTTTAACACCCATGAACACTTATTCACCTGTGAAAACTTTGTCAGGGGTATTTTTGTCCAGTGCTTGATGAGGCACCTTGTTTTGAACATATATGACAACATTCGTTGCTTCTCCCCAAAGGTACTTTGACAACTTTTGATCATGGAGCATGGCACAATCGACTTCTACAATAGACTCCTATTCTTCCTTTCATCTACTCTGTTTTGTTCAGGAGTATAGGGCACAACTTTCTCCTTCTTGATACCTTCCTTATTGAAAAAATTAATGAACTCATTCAAAGTGTACTCTCCACCATTGTCAGACTTAAATATCTTGATTTTTCTTCCATGTTTGATTTCCGATCAAAGCTTTGAACTCCTTGAACATTTAGAAGCCTTCGTCCTTGTGCTTTAAATAATACATCCACGTCTTTCTTGAAAATTCATCAATGAAGGTGATGTAATGGATATGGCCACCAAGAGAATGTACGAGCATCGGACCACCTAAATTGGAATGAATGAGATGGAGGATTTCATTTGTCTTCTTCTCGCTTGAGGAGAATGGCCCCCTTGTCTTCTTCCCACTAGCACAACTTGGACATACTCCATCATGTTGGGCCTGAACATCGGGAATAATAGAGACCTTTTTCTTCAATTTCTGAAGATCAACATAATGTAAGTGGGCCAATATTCGGTGCCATGGTTCACTTAGATGATTTTTATCATGGAAAAATGCTAGGAGAGGCCTTCCAATAACCCTGTAGAGTCCTTCAAATCTTAATTCCAATGTAAATTCATCTCTCATAGGTGATCCAATAGGAAAATTTAGAACCTTTCCTCTGATGAAGGAAATACTCATCCCTTTATCTTCCAAAGCATATACAGACACCAAATTTGTCTTCAATACTAACACATACATCACATCATGAAGCATAATAGATTCCAAATGAAATTTGACGGACCAAAATCCTTTCACGGGATGAGTGGAATTGTCTCCAAGAATAATTTTCAAATTTGACTCCCTTTCTACCAAATTAGAGAGAACTTATTTATACCCAGATAAATGATGAGTGGCCCCACTATCAACCAACCAATTGTCCCACTAATTTGGAGGAGAGAAACTTGTAAGGGAAGAAATAAGAATATATTCAGATTGTTTGGCAACATTACTTTCATACCTAGAGTATCTTGACTTCTTTTGAGGATGACAATCTTCTTCATGGTCACTTGGAGCAACTCTTATTTTTCTTTCATCTCTTCCATCATGATCATTCCTTTGGCCATCTCGTCTTCTTTGATCATCAAACGTGTTGTTGTTTCCTTTAGTGTTGTAGCGTCGATGATTTTTATTCTTAGGGAAATCTCAAGCATAATGACCCTTCTTGTGAAAATTTTAGCACTCAATGTGAGGTGGTGTTCTATCATTCCTTCTCTTTGTTTCTTGATGTGGAGTCTTCATTGAATTTTATGGACCTCCTTTTCCTTTATTCTTCTTGTTTTGAGTGACAAATGCAATGGGCTCTCCCTCTTCAATATTTTTAATCCTTCCTCTTAATATTGTCCTTGATTCTTATTGAGTGAGCTTTCCAATAATTTCATCAAATGACAGGAGGAAATTTGTGTTGCTTATGGTAGTGATGAAGGTTTCCCAAATAGGAAGGAGACCTCTTAGAGTTACGATCGCCAATTCCCTGTCAGGAACAATTTCCCCAACCCTTTTCAATTGATATCTAAGGTAAGATATCATCATTATGTAGGATTGCACAGACTCTCACTTGTTCATATTCATGTCTTTGAGTTGAAATTTCAAGGAGATGATTTCATTCAAATTTTTGACTTCATACATGCCAGTTATCTTATCATACATATCTTTAGACCTTCTCAAATTTCCAACATACGCAAGTAGATTATCTTGTAAGCCATAAGATATAATTGTCTTTGCTTTTAACTCACCTTTCTTGTTCTTGTTCTTGAAAAAAACGGAAGAATTTTCAAGAGGCTCGGGTATCTTTCCTTGAATGTAATCCAAAACATCATTTTTTCAACTATGATCTCCAACCTGACTTTCCATGCAGAAAAATTAGATGAGACGCCCAAATTTTCATTTTCTTTGAACAATGAAGACATTTGTGACTTGACAATGTTATCTCCTTCAACTTTCCAAGGATGATTTCTTCAATTCTTGTCTCCTTTTTGGATTTTCCTTCACCTTAGATCTAAAACCATCTTAATTTTCAGATTTTTCTATGTTGTATCAATTACTTTAGCCCAATCCAATACTTCAATTAGAAATATTTTTCAATATTAATTAATCTTTCCAATCATCAATAGTAATTGAAGATAGAATAATAAATGAAATTACAAAGGATACAATCAACACATCAACAAGAGATGCCATATTTGGTCAAAGACCAAGGAAAAACCCCACTAGGGGGGAAACCCTTTGAAATTTCTTCTTTTAATAGATTGGCATAAAATGTTCAGCAGAGCATACGATGAGCCTAATAAAAAAGAATCCAAAAACATTAACCCAATAACATTGAGAATTATTTTCTCAACATCAATATATATCAAAGACAACTTTTCTTTTCTTTGGTCAACTTCTATCATTTGCGGTCAACTATCAAATTTTTCGTCATTTTCTGGTCGCATGGAGGGAGAGTTCATGCATGCAACCAAGAGATTCTAGTTGCTCCCTTTAACCTTCAAGCCTATGACTAAAGTCAAAATTCTCCTTTGGAAATCCTATGACTGGGACTGAAAACCCTAAAAACACGTGTGAGCTTCGAACCCTATAATCTCGGACTTGTGTGAACCTCTTTCTTCAACCCGACCTTAGACCCGTGTGAACAAATCAATGAAGAAGAGAAAAAGAATATGATTGGTAATGTCCAAATGAGAATGAGGTTACATGTATTTATAGGCTTCCAAGGGTGACCAATTTCCTATTAGGGTCGACTTGTCCATATGTGCATATGTGGGATTTTCTTCATAAATTCACTTTCCTTTATCCAATTTGAGTGCTTCAATAGTCAAAATTAGTCCTCCAAAAAAGAGGAATATAGTCCCATGGTTGGAATTTTTCATTGAGCTTCCAAAATCAATAGAGTTTCCTCCAGAAGTGCGCTAAGATGCAACACATGTAGGAGTAAAAAAAATCAAAAGAGAAACTTGCAACAATAAGAAAAAGTGAAAAAAACACTTGCAAAAGCTAGAAAAAGTGAAAGAAATACATGCCAAAGAAAATAAAAATAAAAATCAACCCTTGTTAAAGTGAAAGCAAGCATAAACGATAATCACGAAAGTGAAATCGAAGGTGTGCAAAAGCGATAATTGAGAAAAATTATTGGAATGATGATACACTTTCAATTAGGAGTGAGAGAGATTGTTAATTTAGGTTGTGCACTAATTTTCAAAATGGATTACACATTTATCATTCTTATCTATTTCATAAACATTATCCTCGGAAACTATGCAATTCCTATGAGTTGGGCAATGCCTACCACTGAGGGTTGTGCAATCAATGTCTCTAAGAACTTAGTCACAATTTCCAGAGACTACGCAAGCAATGTTTTCAGATATTGCGCTGACACTAATTTTAAGGATTGTGAAAGCATTATCCTTAAGGACTATGTAATGTTTTTTATTGGAGATAGACATTCATTGTTGAGCATGCATAGGGAAGGTGCACTTATGAATACATCAAGAGTTATGCATGTGTAAGAAAGCAGTTTCAGCAGTTATAATCTCAGAAGAAGACTTAAACACTTAGAAAAACATTAACCAATCATTAAGAAACTATGATTAACTTGGAACAATAGATCATAGGATCACAATCAGGCTCTAAAATTGAAGTGTAAGCAAAATTTTTGAGTGTTTTTGTCATAGCAAAAACACTTGGCGAGACACTAGAAGAACTTTGTCCTCTTTTTTTAGGTCTAACTTTGAGAAAAAATTCTCAGTGTTTATGGAAATATTGATTCACCATGTGGACCACCTCAACTTCCCCATTTACGACGGTTATAAGTATAGTCTCTCCTATCCCCTTTCTCGTCTAAACATATTTACAAGGCTTACCATATATCATTAATCTGGGAGAAGGATGATATATATTTGTGATTTTAAGATGGTCAAAGTTTTAGTTTCATATACGGAGTTTCCCCGCTTCCAATAGGCCTATTTATTACCCCAACAAAGTCGTTATACGAACATAAGCATCGCTTCACTACCAGTGAGGGTTTTCAGTACCCCAGCAGAGTTATTTGCTTCAAACCTCTACCTAAGAAGTCTTTCTCCTCTTTCATCCATTTTTTATTACAATATGATCACTGGAATTTTATCGACATTTATATCAGAAAGGTGGAAGAGGGATCCAACTTATTGAGAGAAAGAGAGTTTATTCCTTCAAATATTGTTATATAACTTTGTAATTAATATGCTTGATCTCATATTTTTCCTTTCCCTTCTCTAATTGATTGGATCAACAAGAAAAACTCCATTGAATTACCATATTGATTCAAGGAATGAAAATTATAAATAGATATGGGCATCATGGTTCTACTTAAAGCTTCCCGTTTGAATGAATCGTTTCTCCATTCTGACATCTTAGACCATAAAGATATAAAACCCAAGCAAGGAAGAAGGACCAAAAGTTAACCAACTATTGATGTGTGTCACAAATCCCTTTCATATATTCGCCACATTGTCTTTCAATCCAAACAAGAGCAATTTTCATGCATGGTCTTATGAAAAAAAACACAAAATAAAAACATGACAAAACTAAAGAAAAAAAAAGCAAGAAAACAAGTGTAAGACTAAAAGAAAAACAACATGCAAGAGAGAAAATAAAGCAAATGGAAATACTATATGAGGACCAAAATGCAAGGTCATGTAATGCAACTTTACCTAATCCTAATCTAACTGGCTCGAAGTTCAAGGCTAAGTGAAGTGAAATTTCCGATGTAACCATAGAAGTTGCTCTCGGCCTGTAAGAAGAAATATATGAGAAAGTAGGAACAATATGAAACAATGTGCGAAAATACATATGTGATCGTGAATAATTTGCAAAATAAATTGAAGGTCTTGCCTTTTGCCAGAAATATGTGCCATAACAACTAAATTTAACCAGTCTACAGTATTACCTTTTCGATTAGAACAAAAATCATACAAACCTTGAAAGCTTCTCGTGAATGTACCTTCATCCGTGCTCTCATTCTTAACAAACATCAAGAAATATTGAAATGGATTATTAACCACAGAGCTTGCTAAGTAAGACATTTCCAGCCAATTGTAGATTTGATCATGGAATTTGAAAAAATCCTTTTAAAAACTCCCAAACTCTTGGGAGAATGAACTTTCAATTAACACATTCCAATCATGGGGAGAATGTAGAAAAGAAAATATAACTCGATCTCATTTCGAAACCTTGTCAAGATATTGATGACCTGACATAACCATCAACAGAGGCTAGTATGCCTCAATTGTTTGACAAGCATATAAACAATGAAATGATAAATCATAAAGATAAATGGATTCAACAAGATCAATCAATGTAGCAAAAATATCATTGGATATACTAGTGGGAAAATCATTATTAGAATCAGAGTTGTTAGGCCCAGCGTTATGATCAGATAGGTGGCTTGACATACAAGATTCTTGATTCTCGATCAGTTCCCTTTGTGTCCAATTCCATACTAGACCGATAATATGAAATCTTGGGGAATTAAAAATAATCGATAGCCTTATAAATATGGGAAACCAATTAGAATAACATGTTGAAAAAAGGTTAGAAGGATATTTCCAAGCAGATCTAGTATCCATATCAGCATGGGGGTTTTGATCCACTAAAATTTTTAAGCATTGAATGACACACAAAAGGATTGATTGTGCTAGAAAAATGATCGGCTTGAAAATATAAACAAGATGGATAAGGATTTTATTTCTCATGAAATAATTTTACAAGAAGAAGTATTTTAGGAAATTATGATATTTGTCTCGATATTTAGGAAGGTATATTTCAAATCTATGTATATTTATGAAAGGTATGTGCTTGAATCTTGGATTTGATACAAGGATTTGCATACGTAAGAATTATCCAAGCAATAATATTTAGCTCTATTTGTGGATTAATAAGATTATTTTGAAAATTCTGGAAATCCTTTACGAGTGAGTTTAGATCTAATGAAACAATGTTGAGAAATGAATTATGCGAGAAAATTATAATCTGACCTAGTTTAGATATATCATCAGGATTATGAGATCCTGACATAACCATCAAGTAAAGTTGAAGTGCCTCGACTTCCTGACAAGTCCCTGAACTTTCAAATGTTGAATGATTGAAATTTCAAAGCATAATCATATCAACATTTGTGGGAAGACAACTATCATCAATTGTTTCAGTAATATCATTATTCATTAGATGGAAGTTGTTAGAATCAACAACTTCATCGAATGCCTCAACATTACCAAATAGATTACCCAAATTGTAGGAAAGGTGTTCAATGATTACCAAATCATCTTCTTCATCATGGGAAACCTTATCACCTTGTGTGGACTTCACATTTAATTCATCACAATGTGAAATAGAATAACATGAAATTTTTATTGATTCATTACACACGTTTCAACACAAGCGCTGGTGAGTTGAGGAATAAATTCCTGTGAGAAACTCTTCTATGATCATATCAGTTTCGAGATCAAAGCTTTGCAGATACAATTATTCTTGTAAAAACAAGAGATAATCCAATGTAATTGGGAACTCATCACCATGCGTATCAATGGAGTCATTTTTATTAGGGTGATGGTTTCCCAAGGCTTCATTTTGGTTAGGTTGTTCAATACCAATTTATAAATCACCGAGATGTTGAGATTCTTGATTAGAAAAGAATGAAGAAAAATCATCTTGACATACAATAATTTGAAAAATATAAGCGAGATTAAAATTTTCTTCATCCTTTTGCACCTCTACCTGTGGAATGTTACCACCTTGTACCTAATTACCATGTGAACCATCATATTGAAAATATAGAGTATATGGAGCAATTATTGGTGAAGCAAATTGATTAAGTGAATCAAGGTACAAAGGATCATGAGGTGTAAATGGTAAAGAATGAAAAATATTCCTATAAGAAGCAATACTTTAAATCAAATAAGATTCAATATTTAAATTAATAATATCAATCTTCACCTCGGGCCTCATTGATTTATTATAACATTGAATTTTTTCTCAGATAATATCTTGACTGTGGAAAGAAAGAGAAGGTGGAAGATGAGGCTCAAAAATTTGATTTTAAATTTTCCCAACTCCAACATCAGCACAAGGGACCACTTTATTCGGTAATGAAGAAGGAGGAGGAAAAGGAACAAAAGGGAGAGTAGATTCCTCCTTTGAATTTTTTTGTGTCCTAAGACCAAGATAAGCTAGGAGACTAAGAAATTTGAACTATGTAATGAAAATTTTCATTCATAAAATTCCAATTGACATATTCCTTGGAAAATTCATAGCAAATGTGAATAAATATGTTATAAAAATCCTCTATTGATTCATTAGATTTCATTCAAAGTTTAATGATTCTTTTATACACCTTTCGATACTCATACCTATCAAATGCTTGATGAATCTCCTCAAAGAGTTGCTCAAATGAATGAAGTGAGGCAGATGGTAAGGTATGACACCATAGTTTAACTTGACCTTCAAGAGTGAGGGTGAATAATTTACAAACAACATCTTCACAATTGATTTCATCAGATTCAAAAAAACTTGAGAAAATGAGATGTATGTTCAACTATGGATTTTTTACCCTCACCACTAAACATTAAATGACATAAGTTTTAAAAAAGTTATGTGGGGATTGAAATTTTAATATTGGATCTATAAGAAAAAAATATTAGGAGGATGATTTGGGAATGAGCCATTCAAAATAATAGATTCAAATAGACTCAATGGGCTCAACTTGTCATCTGGACCTCCTTCTATCACCAACTATTGACAATGTTGGAATTTCGCTAACAACGGGGGTTTCCCCGATATGAAGTGCCAATTAGACATCACATCATTTGGAGTAGGATATCCACTTGGAAAATTGGTCAGTTTCCATTATTCGTAGGAATTTTTCTTGGTTGCAATTATCAACACAAGATATTATACAACAATATTTGAATCAAGCAAGTAAGTTGACACAGTGATGCATACAACTGCAATGTAAATAAGTTACTTTCATGATAGGGAAAGAGAGAGTGATCCTCTAGAAGAAAAGTAATAGTACTATCCAGAAAGAGATATACATGAGCATGGGAAGAATCATTGATTAACCTACAAATTAGTTCACAAGATAACAATGACGATAAAACCAAGTAACAATGCACATTCAACAAGATACAAGCCAAAGCCAAGGAAATAATTCATTTTCATTAGTATGTGTTAACATAAACATACACAACAAAAAATGGAAGAATAAACTTACAATAATTCACGACATATGCATGAAAGTGTGTTGGCTCAAAGATATTCATATATTAATTGAAAGTACCAAGGTATAAAATTATAATTTTTCCACACTAGTCCCAATAGTGGAACATTAAGTAACTACTTTCTCCTCCAAATAAATATTTTCTCTTGTATGCAAAACTAGAGAAGCTAAAGTGAAAAATCCAAAATACCTTTTCTTGAGCTATGAGGGTTTATTTATAACAAATTAGGTGACTCTCCACCTCCCATATGACTCTTAACCTCCCTCATGACTCTTGAGCTCCTACGATGACCCTTTGAATTCCTATGTGACCTTTGAACTTCTAATGACTCTAGAACTTTCTAGTGACTTTTCACATTCCATGTGGGAGCCTTGGTCTTCCACACAATTTACATTTTCTATTTTTTAAATACAATAATACATTCCAAAAGTGATGTGGAAAGATACATTGACACATATGAATTTGTGATGACACTTGGACAAGACATGATTTGGCATTGATGATATATAACTTCATTATGATGTATCAGGGACAAGTCTTTATCCTAGCTTCCATATTTGTATCTTCTTCATGATGGATCTTTGCTTGTTCTTTATCTTCACCCTCCAAAGGGTCTAAATGAGTGCCAAAGCCTTCGAAGTCAACATGAGTTGCCACCAGTTTTTCATGGTCCAGGATTTCTTCATGTCCTCATGATGGTTCTTTCGATGCTTCTTCTTCGCAAGTTCTCTCTTGTAGCCTCTTCTTGATGACATACCTTGTATCTTCATGATAAATTTTGCATGTGTTTCACCTTCATGCTCCCATAACTTGGATGATATGGAGTTTTCCTTGTAATATGTATCTTCAATCTTCCATCATGATCTAGTGTCCCTTCATCCTCTTGCATGATAGTCTCTTTGTCTCTTCAGCTTCACATGTGTTTTCTTGCATGATATCATTTGGAATCCTTCTCAAGCATAATCTCGTCATGTCAAGATACCTGTAGATAAAATTAACTCATGACAAGATGACATCAATTTTAAAATATCCTATTCTAACTTATTCATGGAATTCAATGATTGAACCTGAGTGCAATACTGAGGAGGAGGCTTAGGGATTTCACAGTGCGCAGTTCTAGGAGGTAGTGATTAAGGTCTAATAATTATGACTATTTAATACACATTGGTTGAGGTACTAGAAGACATAACTATGTATTTGAGGGAGACAATGATGCAGTGAGATAGGATTTTTCACTATGATTTCGCAATGTGCAGTTCAGGGAAGACTGAGCCAAGTGATTTCATAATTGGGTAGGTCAAGGAGAAAGTGAGGCATAATTTTTTACTAAAATTGTGTAGTGCACAGTGGAAGATTGAATGGGAGGAATAATTGCACAATTTCAGGGACAAGTGGGAGAGACTGATTACTGTGATTATGCAACAATCCTTGGAGGCAGTGACTACATAGTATGCAATTCCAAGAGAAAAGGATGCTTCACTTTGACTTAAGACTATGTAGTGCGCAATTCCAGGAGGGATTTAACAAGCTCCAAAGACAATGAATGATCCAAAAATGCCTAATTGTGGGATATATCAAACAAGAGAGAGAAATATATGCAAACAAGTATTGAAATAGTGATCTGACACTCAGATAACATCAACACAAGCTGAAAGCATGCTCAGTACCTAAATAAACAAGAATACCTTGAAACAATAGCAAAGAAACACTTATTTCTAAGTATGACAATTGACATGTAGTGTTATGACACTTAAAATATAAGTTATGATACAAGTGTCTACTGCAACTAGAAAGTGTGCTAAGTTGTGGGAGAGTGTCTAGCACATATCCTTATGATATATATGATTAGTTAATGTAGAGGGTGCGCTAGAGATTCCTTTAGCGGTGCGCTAATATGCAACACATGTAAGAGTGAAAAAAATAAAAAGTGACAGTTGCAACAATAAGAAAAAGTGAAAATGACACTTGTAAAATAAGAAAAAGTGAAAGCGACACATGGCAGAGAAAATAAAAAGCAAAAGTGACACTTGTTAAATTTAAAGCAAGTAGAAATAGTAGTCACAAAAGTGAAATTGAAGGTGCGTAAAATCGATAATTGAGAAAACTCAATGGAATGATGACACAGTTGCAATTAAGAGTGAGATAGATTGTCAATCGAGGTTGTGCACTGACTGTTGACATAGATTACGAAATTATTGTTATTATGGATTGTGTAAACATTGTCATATAAAATTGTCAATTCCCAGGGGTTTCACAATTTCTACCATTAAGGGTTGTGTAACCAGTATCTATAATAATTGTGTTGTCACTGTTTGTAGAGACCGCAATCATTATTGTTATAGGTCAATTTGGGCACCATTCCCAATGACCTGGTTAACTGGGCATCATCTCTAGGACCAATGATCAAGGGTCTATCATTCCCTATCATTTCAGTTGCTACATGCCCTAAGATAAGAAAAAAGACATATCAAGCAAGACTTTCATTAAGCAAGAATTTCCATGGTTTGAAGCTTATTGTATAGCATATGAGAGCTCACCAAGGTAGGCTCTAAGGGCCATAAGTGCGTTGCATATGCAGGTAGCCCCATGCAAGGCTGCTCTGCACATTCACAGGTGCATTGGTCACATTGGGAGCGAAATTCTCATTGTTTTGGATTCTCCACTTGGCCAGTGCCTTCTAGAAGAGTTCACATGTGTCAAGCTTCGGATCCAAGTGTCCATTTGACATCTACATGAATCGAAACATGTCTTGCCTATTTTTGGAAAGCTATTGATTGCAAAACAACCTAAATTTCATCTATAAATTGAACACAGATCTAAGTGTTTGAGAAGGAAGAATTTGAGTAGAGAAATGTTGGAGAATTTTCAATTGAGAGCTTGGTTTGTAGAGCTACTATTGGAGAGATTTATGCTGTGATGAGACTTGGAAACTTTGCTAGAAGGTCACTTCAAATCAGTCACTAGGTTGTAACCTCTCCTTCTATCATCAATAAAGAGTACTTCTTATTTTTCCCTACATGCATATATGTTAACTTTGATTTTCCATATTGTAAGATCTTGGTTGATGAATGTAGTTTATGCTTAAATGATTTAGCTAACTAGCTTGAATAGATATCTATATTATTGCATCTTCTATTGTTTCAGTGTTCTTTCTTGCAGGAAGCATTCAGCCAATGAACCGCTTGAATTTGAAGCTGTAGCAGAAGCGACAGAAGCAGTCATTTGGAAGCGACTGAAACAAGTAAGCCTCCAATCCTCTCTATATATCTTTTCTGAGTTAGGAGAAATGGTAGTATAGTCTTTCACGTATTGTTTTAGACTAACACCTGTCTAGGGAAGTGTAATTTATCCATAGATTACAATTCTGGCCCAACAAACTGGCGACTCTGCTGGGGAGAATTTCTCTTAGTTTTAGGTGTTTTAGTCTCTGATTTGCTTTGATTATCCACCCAGTATTTGTTACACATAAATATTAGACTTTTTCAGACCTTAATTTGCAAAGACAGTGAGCCAAATAGTAGTATTTTTCCTTGCCTACTGTGCCCAACGCACCCTTAGTCAGGGCACAATGCTTTGCATAGCATTGTCTCCCTTCCAAGCCCGTGTTGTAGAGCACAGTCTCCCCTTGGAGACTGCGTTGGCTCCTGAAAAGGACCAAATTCCCTTAAAATTGACTTTGAAAATTGCTTCAGTTATGTTTGTTGTTGTGTTATGAAAATTTTGATGCTCAATTGACCAGTGTCTCTATATACTTCTTCCTCCTTTGGCTGAAAATTTGTTCAATGTTTGTTTAGAAAAGTTTTTCTTTATCATTGACAAGTTGATTTCAAAGTATTTTTTATGGTCGAATTAATCATTTGCTTTCGAAATAGGAAATTTTTGTAAAATCTTCATTTCCTTGATAGGAGAAATTGTTGTTGAAATCCTCATTTTTCCTTCAAAAGAGAAATTGTTGTTTGTATTCTTCGTTTCTCGAAAGTAAAAAGAATTTTGATTATTGATCTAGTGCACCTAGTTTCTTTTTTGCATTCATAACATTAAGGAAACTTAAAAGAAAAACTTGCATTTTCATGTAGGATTGTGTGTTTTTTGCAAAAGGAACATTAGGAAATCTGCATTTAGTTTGTGATTCATTGATTTTGTTTTTTTTCATTGATTTGTTTGCTCACAAATTATTTGCTCCTTTTCAAATAAACTAGCGTTCTCTTCCTTTAGTACATAGGCTCTTCATTAAAAAAGCTGAAAGTGAAAGTTTGTTTATCATTCTTAGCTTGCATTTTAGGAATTTCATATACATCATCGTGGTGAACCTGAAAGGCAAATTTTTAAGCAAGATCAACATAAAATAAATCTCAATTTACTTAACAACACATTGGAACCATAACGATAACATTTAGAAGGTCTAGGCTAGGGACGTGTTTCGACGTCGTAAAACATAGCATTTGTCGTTAACTTGTCTGCGATACATTCCAAGTGTGATACCTCACTCCACGTACGTAAGTATATCGTAGCTCGTCCACGTACTCTCGGGTATATCGGGCAGTGTTACAGTACGATAAGTATAAAGGGGTGCTCTCACTGTGCGGTTTTGCATCAGATAGCACTAATATGGATTTGGGCCTCCACGTACCTTCAGGTATATTTGGGAGGAAAATTTTTAGGTGCTATCTATCCATAGTGAACCGATTCAGCCGCCCTGAAATTGTGATACACCGAACACAACATTTAGGGAGATTACCTGCCTGTACTTCTTGGTTCGCCAGGAGGTATTCTGCAGTTCACAATTTCTTGGTAAACCCTTTTGCCTAGCATTACCCTCTTTTTGTTTATTTGTTTTTTGGTTAAAATAAATCAGTAATCGTGGAAGAACAAAATCGAACCCCCCGTCGTTTGCGTAGATTATCTTTAAAACCACCTTTACCACCGGAAGTTACTTCTGGTAGGTGAAGGCGATCACAATCTGCTGAATCAAGTACAATTCGTACCTCTGGCAAAACATCATCATTTAAACCAGAGTTAGCTTAAATTGTTTCTACACATCCCAGTTTGTTTACTGTTTTCGAAACAGAGTCTTCATAGCTACCCATGGTCACGATCCATTCAATCGCTAAGACCATACCTCCTAGACCCGATGTTTTTCAATCACAAATTGATCCAGATCCCGTCTCTTCTTTGCCAGAAAATCTGAATCCTGAACAACCGGAAGTTGTTCCTACCTTGGTCACTCCACAAATATCTGTAGCCATTGAAACTCCTATATCACACAGTCAACCGACCGAAATGTATTTTGGGCCTGACGGTGAAGTTCTTCCTCCTGGTTTAATTGCGATTGAAGAAATACCACAACCTGGCACACCTTTAATTCCAACCCATTTTGGGGGAGACCTTTACCTGTACCAGTCTTTTCCTCAATCGTTTCCATCTGCTTTTGCTGATCCCATTTCCATTCAATCTCCCGTTAATTTCGGAGAGTATACATTTGGTCATACAACCATGCCTGAACCAACATCTTCGTTTGGTTTTGTTGTTCCAATTACGTCAGCTCCTACCCTCGCTACTCCGTCGATGTTCACAACCTCACGAGAGACATATTTGCACGGTGGCCCTTCGGTCCCAACAGGTTACAAATCATTATCTGGCACTTTCTCTGGTACAAATTCAAGACCATGGTCTTTACCAATGTCATCATCTGGTGTTTTAACTAGTAGTCCTATAGTTAGTATTGAATGAATTGATACACTACACACATCATCAGGGAAATATCAAGTCGGTCCTTATGGGTCAATTCCTTTAAGTACCATATCAACTGGACTCCCAGCATTCGGGGAACAATATTTTCTGTCTTATTATCCTCCTTGTGCTGGGGGGAAACCTTTGGTCACCCAATACGACAGTACTCAGTCACATTTTGGTCAAACTAATGTTGACATGAATGTTTGTCAATGGTAGCCCACTCTGCCTATCCAATCACAAACGATTGTGCATTCGTATCAACCAGTTCAACCCGTTACACCCACTTCAATACTGCTTGTTAATACATCTACACCCCAGTTACATAATCAAAATATTGTACATCAACCTTATCAGGCAAGTTCTTCGACTCAATATCATCAAATTTTGGGTCAACAAACTCAAAATCCTTTGGTTAATTTACAACAACCTGTATCCGGGATCATTTATTCACAAGTTGGTGTACCATTTTATGGGATGTCACAAACGCAACCTGGTTATACATATCAACCGAATCCAACTTATACTAATTTGGGCTATAATATTGGTGCATAGACCCCTTGGCAGCCACAAGCGCAAATGCCTCCAACTTTATTTCAACAAGTATCATATCCAGGTTTTGGTCAACAGAATTCTCAAGCGTTTGCTATGCAAAACAACCCCTATCTGGGTTACCAGCAGAAAATTCCATATTCCAATGCTCAAATACCTATTTCCCAAGCAATTCCATCTTATCCTGGCTATGCTCAACCTGACCTTAACAGACAGTCACCCTTTGTTGCAACCTTGGAATTACCAGATTTAAACTGGTTAACCAATGATCCAATCAATTATGCTCCTTGGTGGCCGGTGATACCTCATAAATTACCCTCTGACATTCCTAAATTCAATGAAAACCCTGGAGAAGACCCGTCAACGCATGTTATAACTTATCATTTGTGGTATTCATCAAACTCCTTAAATGATGACTCTGTTAGACTACGTCTTTTCCAGCACACACTCAATATTCCAACTGAATAATGAGGATGGTTCTCTTTTCCTATGCCAACCTCGTTAAAAAATGAAACAGGTGTTGAGGATAGTTATTTTCTTGTGTCAACCTCGATAAATGAAACAGGTTCCCATGAGGATGGTTCTTTTTACTATATCAACCTCGTTAAAAAATGAAACGGATTATGAGGATAGTTATTTTTTCTTGTGTCAACCTCGCTAAAAAATGAAACAAGTGCCTTTGAGGAAAGTTCTTTTACTATGTCAACCTCATTAAAAAATGAAACAGGTCATGAGCATAGTTCTTTTCTTGTGTCAAGCTCATTAAAAAATGAAACAAATCCTCCCCTGTAATGAACATTCATTCCATCCGGCTATTAGTAACTAATATTCTACTTAGGTGAATGAAATGAAGCTTGGGGGACATCTTCTCTTGCAGGGGGCATTCGACATGTTCTCTTGCAAGGGGCATTCAAAACATTCTTACTAATTACACACAATCGACCGCTGAAGTTCGAAGGAAAAATCAGGTTCAGAGCTCCAAAATGCAAATGGTAACGATGGAATGGTAAAAATGAATAGTGAAACTAATTTTGCAAGTTAAATTTATTGCTATGACTATATTTTTATTATGTTTTTATCATGAAACAGGGATTTTTAATCCATTTGATGTTGTTCTGAACAGGAAATACAACTAATGAACAGATTAGTCGTGCAGATTTATTTTAAGAATGACTTGACCACAAAGCATACTTTTTCTCCTTATTTTTTGAGCTTTGTTAAAAAGGAAAAAGGATTTGAAGCGCACTTTTTTCTCTTTTTCAAGCTTCGATAACAGCGAAAAAGGAACCTCTGGAGTCTTCTTTTAGCTCTTTTCAGACTCCGATAATGTGAAAATATTTTTGAGCACTTGTCTTTTCGAGCTCGTTAAAGTAAATGAATTGATATCTACTCAGTATAAGTTTAACCCTTTTCTGGACTGCGATACATTATTTATGAAAAAGGAATACCTTGGCTAAACATGACCAAAGAGGTTCTCTCAGATATTATTTTACACTTTTTCGAATCTGAGTGACAAATTTATGAAAAAGTACTTTTGGAGTTCTCTTTTGTCCTCTTTTTCAGACTCTCTAAATATGAAAAAGGACCGGGCTATCACTATCATTAAGCTCATTAAAACATAAAATAGCGACGGGCTTGTTAATCATGGCAAGAATCAAGTTTCATTCATTGCTAGACTCGTTAAATTATTAAATAGCGATACTTTATTCGCTTGAAGGGTTGAATTATAGATCAAGCAAATGTTATCCTCCTCAAGCTTGTTAAAAAATAAAGAGGTAATGGTCGACAAATGACCGGGGAAAATTTGGGAAAAGCAAGTAAAGTTTATTTTTGGTAGCAAGTCGCTCTTGAACATGACACTTATTTCACTCCATGTTCGTGATTGTTTGGGTTGGTTTATCATCTTGACGGTTCATTCACACCTATGGTTCATCATACCTTCACTTCGGTTTTGGGTCAATGCTTCCAACTCATCATAGTGTCGCCGATATGTTCAAGAGAAGTCATCCAGTGATTAAAAACTCATCCATCTACAATACTCATAAACCTTCATTTTCATGACCGTCATCCCTGAAAATTTCTATATCAATTCATACCCTTGTCTCCGAAATCAGTAACTCTTGTTTTGCAATAAGGTGACTTCCTGTCGACAACAAATCAATATCCAAGAAGTTCACTTAGAAACATCATATTCCAGTACCATGAGGCTTGTTACAGAATCGACAAGATCCTCGCTTCCGAACCTTTGACCGAAAGATTTTGTTTGGCGTTCAACATCAAATCATCTATTCAGGCCTTACGATATGTACTGCAGTACCTTGAGGGCCATTGACATTAATGGCGGTTCTCTCGTGTTTGTTAACAGCTCACATTATTGGCTGGTAATCAAACGATGTATTTCCATGTTCGACGACAAATCATATATTCGCATGGCTAGAATTGTACCCGAATGATCAAGTGAACGAGATAAGAAGACCCCAGATCTAGTTTCAGCTATCCAGGCCGTGATTTCAGAATTTTTGTACACATAATCTGTATGGTGACCTTACATACAGATTGTCATCCAAACATGGGTCTATATCTGTAGGCGTGTCTGCATCTTGGCAACATTCCAATGTAGACGACTTTCTGAATTATGTACATGTTATTAGATTGTTTTATGTGTTGACTATGGGAATGCCTACCCTCAGCAATTATGATCAATAGAGGATATATCATGATGAAATGTATTGTAATATTGATGCAGGTGACCATTCCGCTTCGTTTCTAGGCTCATCACAGCATAAATCATCTCAATCAAATGTTCTTATTATTTCGATCTCATGCTTTAGGGGGTAATTGTTATAGGTCAATTTGGGCACCATTCCCAATGACCTGGTTAACTAGGCATCATCTCCAGGACCAATGATCAAGGGTTTATCATTCCCTATAATTTCAGTTTCTACATGCCCTAAGACAAGAAACAAGAAAGATCAAGCAATACTTTCATTAAGCAACAATTTTCATCGTTTGAAGCTTATTGTATAGCATATGAGAGCTCACCAACACAGGCTCTAAGGGGCCTAAGTGCATTGCATATGCAGGTGGCCCCATGCAAGGCTGCTCTACAAAGTACTTCCCGACATTCACAGGTGCATTGGTCACATTGGGAGAGAAATTCTCATTGTTCTGGAATCTCCACTTGGCCAGTGCCTTCTAGATGAGTTCACATGTGTCAAGCTTTAGATCCAAGTGTCCATTTGACATCTACATGAATGGAAACATGTCTTGCCTATTTTTGGAAAGCTATTGATTGCAAAACAACCTACAGTTCATCTATAAATTGAACACAGATCTAAGTGTTTAAGAAGGAAGAATTTGAGTAGAGAAATTCTGGAGAATTTTCAATTGAGAGCTTGGTTTGTAGAGCTACTGCTGGAGAGATTTATGCTATGATGAGACTTGGAAACTTTGCTGGAAGGTCACTTCAAATTAGTCACTAGGTTGTAACTTCTCCTTCTATCATCAATAAAGAGTACTTATTTTTTTTCCCTACATGCATCTATGTTAACTTTGATTTTCCATATTGTAAGATCTTGGTTGATGAATTTAGTTTATGCTTAACTAATTTAGCTAACTAGCTTGAATAGATATCTATATTATTTCATCTTCTGTTGTTTCAGTGTTCTTTCTTGCAGGAAGCATTCAGCCAACGAACTGCTTGAATTTGAAGCTGTAGCAGAAGCGACAGAAGGAGTCATTTGGAAGCGACAGAAACAAGTAAGCCTCCAATCCTCTCTATATATCTATTCTAAGTTAGTAGAAATTGTAGTATAGTCTTTCACCTGTTGTTCTAGACTAAAACCTGTCTAGGGAAGCGTAATTTATCCGTAGATTACAATTCTGGCCCAACAATTATTTTCAAATATTGTGCAGACAAAAACCCAAGGACTGCATAAGCACTATCCTAAAAGAATGCTTAATTATTTTTATCAGGGATAGAAATTTATTGCTCATCTTGCATAGGAAATGTGTGCTTATGAATACATCAAGAAATATGCATTTGTAAGAAAACAGTTTCAATAGTTAGAATTTAAGAAGAAGACTTAAACACTTAGGAAAACATCAACCAATCATGAAGAAAATTTGATTAAATTGGAACGATAGATTGTAGGATCACAAGTAAGCTCCCAAATTCAAGTCTAAGAAACATATTGCAGGGTGTTTCTCGCAACAACAATAAATTCAAAAAATGAAATTATCATTAACACTATCATCGTAATAATCATGTGCATAAAATGAATCATCATCGCACACAAACACACATAAAATAAAACATATAAAAGCATCATGTGTATCCCATATACTATCATCATCAAAATATGTACCATTAATGTAATAAAGCGTTGTCCAAAAATAAGAAAATTCAAATTCTAAGATATCATAGGTAAAGTAAAAACCATAAAAAAAACTCAAATGAGCTCCAAATATTTTCTTGGACCGACACTACAGGTCTCTTCTCTTGTTTTTTCCTTTCTCCTTGTGTCTCAAGATGTATATCTATAAAGAAAAATTCCCTCTTTCCTCATTCAACTGTAGGGATATTAGAATGAGTGCAAGTGGAAGTGGCCTCATAAGGGGAGTGTACAAACATAACAAGTGCATTCAATTTTTGTACTACCAACTATGTAGGATAGTCAAGAGGCCATTGTGTGCAAAGTTACATAGCATGAGATAGAGAAAAGTGTATTTGAGGGACAGTAATGGAATGATGCATAGAGTGATGAGAGAATGTGGGTCGATGAGAAAATACTAAGGCATACATGATGAGATTGGCTCCCCATCCATCATTTTGAAATCACTATTTTTGAGTTTCTTGAGGTTTGGGAAACTATACCATGCTTGGGCAAGGTAGAGGCATGTTCTAGGATGCATTTGGTGTAGAAGGGGGAGATCCAAGGTACAAATGACTGGTTTTAGTTAACTAGTTAAATTCTTCTAAGTCTACATCAAAATGAATAGAGAACTTGATATTTTTATTTCTACTTTCTCTCGATATTATATTAGTCCTCTTATTTTTCTCCCTTCTATTTCCCCTTGAACTTGTACTAAAAAAATCTCATGTTGATTGTAATAAAAATGATTTTTTATGAAATCATTATATTTTTTATTGTAAAAAAGGAAAAAGAAAAATAAAGACTCTCTAGAGTCATATTTTCGATAACGATAGAGTCATTTTATACACTCACCAAGGAAACATATAATAAGAGGGAAGGGAACTACATGCATAAAACTGAGACCGGCGTAATTAGGAAAATTTTGCAGGAGTGGAAACAACACAGGAAAAATAAATATGGTGATGCCTATAGGTACTTCTTGTTGTAACCATGAGTGAATGAATACATAAACAATAAATTAATAATAGCACCAATGAATATGGCATGACATGTATCAAATATATATCATTTTTTTAAGTGTGTTTGTGAAAGTATCAACAACTAAATAGATATTATTATGATTTTCAATAATAGCCATAAAAATATTAGAACATCTATATGTGATATGGAGTAGAGATGATCAATACACACGTGGGAAACAATAACAATTTATGTGCTTATTTCTTGACTTATTAACTTATAATAAGAATGATAGGGATAGGGAACACTGTCGCAGCATGGGAAATAAAAAATTTTATGTATGATATGGAGGGGATGGTTCTGCTGGTATATATGGTTGAATTTGGTCATACATATGTATAAATATTTTTACAAGGGAATCAATTCCTTAGGCATGAGATGGAAATAATTTCATTATGTAAGGGAATCACGATTTGGCATATGTACACATCACAAGTAGGTGAGTGGGAATGAAGGATGAGAGGTTGAACAAAACAAAATTTCATTTAAAATGTGTTGAGAAATTAGTATAGAAAACATGAAGGATGAGAGATCAATACAATTGTGAAGCAATAATTCTGCTGAATTTTAATGAAAGTGAAGACTTTTTAGTCATATGAAGAAAATGAATCGTCAAAAATTTGATTGTTGACCAATCCAATATGGAACAGGGGAGGGTATTTTGATTTTAGTGCATGTTGGAGATCCTTTCACATATATAATTCACGTATTGTTTATAGGAATTTTTTTTTACCCTTTTTATAGACTCATATTAGTGAAAATGTCGTGATGATAACATGGCCATAACACATCATAATTGGGTGGCGTGACTTAGTTAAAAGGAAAAGATCATTTTTAGAGAAAAATGAAAATAAAATGTGGTTGAAACTATGGATTAAATCCTATCGAATGAGACGACCTGAGCATTGTTTATAATATGATATCATAGGGGGGCAAGAGTTATATTTATACAACTTGAGAGATGAAGAAAATTACCAATCACTTATTTTGTTATATCAGGAACTAGGGTAGATACATATGCAACCACATATTAGAGGGAGTATGAAATTTTTCTTTGGGCTTGTCATTGTCCAAGTCATGCCATGGAAACAATAATGATATTACTACTAGTTACTCAATCTTTCAGTGCCATATTGTGATATTTTTTATATTTCCCGATGGTGCACTTTGGGGATAGGCCCTTGTGTATCGAACATCCTATGCATGAGTGGATGGATATTAGGTATTAGACAACTTAAGGAAGTCATATTTATTGTATGAGAAAGGAGAGAGCCTATTCTGAGAGAAGGGATGATAAAAAGGGAGAATATTGTGCATGCAAGTAGGAGAATTATTAAGGAAATAATGGGGAGAAAAATAGTGGCGAGGATTAACTTATCACACTACTTCAAACCGACAAACGATACAAGTAAAAAATTTGCACTTAGAACTGTAGACCAGAGAGGAGAAACCATTGCATGGCATACGTGTAGCTTTAAAATTTAAAACACATCTACAAATATTTGAGTCAAATGCAAGTGGTTACCCTAGTTGTTGCAGCGCGAGGATGGCCTCTCAATACTAAGCTTGGTTTCTTTAGAATGATGTTTTGAGGAGAGGGTTAACAAAATTTCTTCCCCAATTGTTTTTCATACCTTCACATTTTTCGGCGAGTTAACTCTCATCACTCTCAGGAATTAATGGTGAATCACCCTTTGTATGATTGATGGAAATGAATATATCTAATTGAGTCTCTAACAACTAGATCATGGTCGAGCTAACCATGTGTTACACTAAAAACTGTCATCCTGACATTTTACTATGAGTATGAGCTCAATATTACTCATACTTCCTCCTTTTGCAAGTCTAACATATCAGCTCCTCATGTCAAGCTTTCAAAATCAGAGAAAAGTTCCTAAAAATCCCTTAAACATTGGTATCGCACTTTCTCTATTCATTTCCTGCGGTCCCGCACCTAAAGTTCAGCCCTCCTGCGGAACCATACCGCACTTTATTTGTGTTATGGGTGCGGACCTCTGTAAAACTCAAAAAGGCGAGAAAGTAAAGATAAAAAGTTGATTTCAGATGAATTCTAGAAGATTCTAGATGGGAATTTTCGGGAATGGATACGCTTTGAGAAGGTTCATGCATCCCTCACTTAATGGAGCTAACCCCTTGATGTAAGGAGTTAATCCCTTTGAAGGAGGATTCTATCCCTTCATATTTGGAACAAGAAACCTCCTCTTTTCCACTATAAAAAGAGGCCTTGGGTAGCCTCAAAGGGAGTTCAAGCTTAAGATATTTGAAGTTAAATGTTGTTGAGATTCAGACTCAGTTAACTAAGACTTTCTGTGAGGTTAAATCACTCATCTCTATCTGTCTTGGTTCAAAGAGTGCAATGCTTGTCAAATTAGAAGAGATTCCTGCTTCGGACCCCGGGAAGACCTGCACGACATCAAGGCACAGGTTGTAAAGGTTTTCTTTATTTGAAGTTAATACAAATATACTCATTTCTCTCACTAAACTGTTTATTCATGGTTTATTTCATAAATTCCTTGATCATTATGATGAGTATGGTTTATAATAATGTCTATACAAGTGTTGTGTAATCTTTTTGCTTGTTTGTGACTGCAGATTCACGAGGAACGTTCTTTCAAGTGCACGGGAAGTACTTCAACGAGATCAAGCAAGCGTTGGACATAAGGTAGGCCTTACACCTATATAGTGTTTTATGAATCTTGTATGCTTAGAGAGAGATTAGTATGATTGGATGTTTGTTGCTAGTTACTTTTAGTACTAGAGAGATCGGTCTTGTCCGCAAGACGGATTAATCTACACAACAAAATGGTGACTCCACTGGGGAAAGAACTTGTTGTTTTTGGTTCTCTTTTATTTTTGATTTGAGGAAACATTTTTTCCTGGTTTTTGATTGATACATATCTGTCTGGGTAATTTAGATTTTCCCTGTTTTTGAAAATTTAGAAATATTTTAAGTTTTTCTATAATTTTTCCTAGGACCGCACTCTGCCTTACTTTGACAGTGCGGGCAGGTTCGCACTTTCTGTAAAGAATACAATGCGGGACCGCACCTGTCAATACTGGTTGCCTGCGGACCCTGTAAAAATTTTAGAAAATCTCTAGATTTCTTTTTCTAGTTTATTTTTAGATATTTGGTGTCTGCCCAGACTGATAATTGTTTCTGTCAAGAATTTTTTGTGAATGAACTCCAACAGTGTTGATGTTTTGATGATTTTCTAGAAGATTTTGCAGTTTGGATTGTTTTTCCACTTGGTCTTAGTAGCGATTCGAACTTTTGACAATTTGCAGTATCTTAGATTACATTGATCTCTTTTTGTCTTCTGAATCCGACCTGATTGCGAAAACATCCTATATTGAGAAATTGAGCCTTTTGTTTCTTTGCAAATCTTCGAAAAACTTGGTTAAAAGTTTTGAATTTCATTTTTATAAAAACATATTTTGAGTGTTTTTGATCTGTTTGTTATTCTGAACGAATAGATTCTTAGTTTGCTGAACAACAAAGGAAAACATTCTTAAAAAAAAAAATCTTAAAATCTTTTACTCAATTTAGATTTTAGATCTCAAGATTAGATTTTGTAGTTTTGAGTAGTTTTAATTTTTGTAGCTTTCTTTCGAAGGAAAATTGTTTTGTAGCTTCTAGTTTGGAAAGGAAAAGGATTTTTCTTATGAGCTTTAGTCATTTATCTCATTATTGAAAAGACAAGTATTTTCTTTCAATCATTTTTCATGTTTAAAGAAGGAATTAAAAGGATTACATTCTCCAACTCTTTCTTTAGATAGAAAGTTCATTGAAAGAAAAAGAATTGAATATCATTCGTAGGTGCATTTTAGTGTTTTTGGAAGTCGAGTCTTCACATCATCCAAAGTTTCATTTCCGCACCCATTGACTTAAGAAACAGCTCCTAAAAGTAACGCTTAATTAAAATTCATCTAGTAATCTTTTTATTTCTAGGGCTCTTATCACCAACATAGCTTAGGCTAGTATCTTGGAGTAGGGAGTAATTAACTCTCCAAGATAGCTAAAACAAACAAGTAGACGAATCTTGCGGTAGGAAGAATTCCAATTGTTCCATGTATGCTCTGGGAAGCTCCTCTTATAGGAGTCAAGCACGAGATCATATCTGGACCAGTGGGGTAATCAATCCTTCCTCATTGGGAACGATAGAAGATATACACATATTAAAAACGGTAAACCTCGGATAGACCATTGTCGAGGAGCCAGGGGTCACTTGTCGGTAAACCTTGGATTATTTCAAGGAGCCTTCAAGGGGATTGAGCTTTGTTACTCTGCCCTTGCGTGTGTGTCGGATCGTAAACTGTTCCCCCAGGTATATTTGTTTCAGTTGGTAACCTTAGTGGCTATAATCTTTAGGATTCTTTCCTAAGGTGACGGTGGAGGGAAGATCCCACTGTACCTGGAACAGACGTCGGCTAGACTCACTTGGACTCTCCGAAGGGTTATCTTCACTCGAGATGGTATAGTGGAGAAACTTGCACCGGTCTGTTTCATTAAGCAAGTTGTCGGGGTAACTGTTCCAACCGCCCTTTTCGTGTTAAAATTCTACTAAGTTGGATTTCATCACCAACTAGTGTTTTTAGTACAGAAAGTTACCTGTTTGTGTGTGGTTTGAACTCTTAGATTTTTTTTTTAAGTGAATGATTCAATTGTTTGTTTCTTAGAGACTTTAGGTGTTTTCATTGAAATTTTTCTTTGTTTGCGTGTGATTAGATAATTTTTAATCGTGGCGGAATTGCCGAGACAATCCCAGAGAATACAAGGGAAACCCCCTGAATATTCACCAAGTCAACTTGAAGGGCTTCGTGCTCTGGTAGCATCCAGTAGTAGTAGAATTAGATCAACATAAATTGGAATTTCAGCTATAGTTATACATCCTGATCATCAAATACCTACAACAGAATACATTCAAGAACCGATTTCAGTTTCTAAAGTTACTGAAAGTATTTCTCCTTCTGGTGAATTATCTGACGAACCTGAAATCTCTGAACCTTAAACTGAATCTTCTGTTTTGGAAACATCCTCAGGATTTATCACACCAACTTCTAGCGATCCAGGTTCACCTAGGGTAAGAAATATCATTACAGACAATCTTCCCTCTGGACTTATTTCTATTGAAGAACTTACTAATCCAGACGAAGACATATCTCTTCCCAACTCTCCTCAATCGTTAAATCTTAGGGAGCGTGAATCTATTTTCTACAGCCCCATTCGAACTAATCCTTGGTATCTCTCTTTAACGGATTTTTTAGAGAATCCGGGTCTTGCTTTTTATCCACCTCGAATTCCATTTTATTCTACACCCAGAGGTTATTATCCGTCATCTTTTATGGCTGGAGAGTCATCCATGTTTTCTCAAACACCGGAATCATTTTTACATGGTGGTCCTTCTATTCCTTCGGGATATCAGTCTTTGTCTGGTACTTTCTCGGGAGCAACTCCTCAACCCATCGAAAACGTGTTTTCATCTGGTCTTGATGGACTTAAAATTGAAACGTCGAACGCAGAGCAAATTTTTATGATGTCTGGTAATATTCCCAATCCTCAAACTCAAGGCAGTCAGTTTCCTTATGGGGGGCAACCTCAGGGAACTCAGTTACCGCCTGGGGGGCAACCTCAGGGTAGTCAGTTACCGCCTGGGGGGCAACCTCAAGGTAGTCAGTTACCACCCGGGGCAAAACCTCAAGGTAGCTTTTTCCCAGGACAAACTGTGGAATCATATTATTTTGGGGGGCAACCCCAAGGACAGTACATACCTCAAGGGTATCAACCTTCAGGACAGTACATACCTTAGGGACAACCCCAAACTCAATATGCTCCTCAGGGTCCTCAACAACCTCAGCTTCAGTACGCGCCTCAGGGTTATCAACCTCAAGGGCAGTACCCAATTCAAGGTTACCAACAGCCTTCTGGTCAACCATCTGTTCAAGGAGCCGTAAATTTACCTCTTAATTATAAACCCTACGTTCAACCAGGTTATGGTCCTTATGTTCAACCTTCTACGGGACAATACCCCGAAATGATGTTGTGGGATCCGTCCCAATATCAACAGCCTTTACAGCCTAATGTGTAGTTGCCTTATCAACCTGGCCAGCCATTGGTTTCTGGTTCAACCCAGCAACCTATTCAGCCAGCTATTCAAACTCCTGCACCTAGTTCAGTTCAGCAGACTGGGCCTAGTACACCTCAGACTCCCCCTCAAACTGCTGCAACTGCTGCAACATCTGTTCAACCTGTCACACCTGTTTCTGGATTATCTGTAGCCCCGAGTTCGGCTATCCCTGTATCCGTGCAAATCCCTCAAGTCTCTGTACCTCATACAGGACCTTCAGTTCAGACTTCAGTTCAGATACCTATAGGACAAACCGGTACAAGTACAGTTGTTACAAGTCAACCTCAATTTACGTATCAACCATACCAGGGACAGCCGCAATTCGGTCCCTATGTACAGAATCCAAGCTATTAGTATCAACCGTACCCCGGTTATACTTATCAACAACCTCAGTATGGTCCGGTTCATCCTGGTTTTCCGGGAGGTTACACAATACCTAATGCAAATCCGATTCCTAGTTATCCTGGGTATCCGCTTCCTGGATCTGCTTTGGCTTCTCAAGGTTTTCGTGACCCTAACCGTCAATTACCGTTTATCACAACTTTGGACTTACCTGATTTGACGCGCCTTACAAATGATCCCATTTTCTATTATCATAATTGGCCGCCAATGCCTCATAAGTTGCCCAGTGATATACCAAAATTTGAAGGGAAGTCAGGAGAGGATCCATCGAATCATGTTATGACTTATCACCTTTGGTGTGCATCTAATTCAATCATTGATGATTCGATTCGCCTACGTCTTTTCCAAAGAACCCTTATAGGTCTTGCGGCCAAATGGTACATTGAGTTACCACGCGGCTCGTTTCATAATTTCAGTAAGTTAGCAACAGCTTTCTTGACTCATTTTCAGTTGCCTGTCAGATACGACAACGGCACAGAATTATTAACTTCGCTAAAACAATCTACGTCCACGTATATTTCTAATCATATTCATGAATGGCGACATAGACGACGTTTGGTGAAAGTTTATATTCCAGATCAAATTTTGGCAGAATGGTTTGTTAAATCATTGTTACCCAAGATCACTGAAGATGTAGCTAAGGTTGGTGTTGTTACTGAAGAGCAAGTAATTGCTCAAGCTCAGTACCTTGACCTCGTTTATACACAGTCAGGTACTCTACATGAAAAAATCCCAGACCTTCCAAAACAAGGTCAAATAGCTGCAGCTCCTTCAGGGTCTCATGCCGTTGACGGTATGATTGGTACAGTTAATTATAAAAGTAAGAAGAAATCATCAAAGAATTCTTCTCCAATTATAACTTTACCTGATTCCCCGAAAGGAGAATCTTCTCCTGAAGTTTCCGCCGACATTCATGTCGTTGAAACATCTACGACAAAATCAAAAACTGGTGGTAAAAAGAAGGGGAGGAACAAAAACAAAAAGAATTCGAAAGAGAAAACTGATAAAGATGAATCCAATGACGAAAAATGTAAACCTCGCTATCCTTGTTTCATTTGTGAACAAGATCATTTCACGAAAGAATGTCCATATCGAGACGAAGTTACGAAATTCGTTAAAGGATCGCAACAACCTGCTGTCTTGAAGGATCTTTTTCCAATTCAAGATAGTAAAATGATTGGTTCTTCCTCGACTACTTTAGAAGAGCCTATTATGATGATGTCTCATGTAAGGATTGCGACGCGATCGCAAGATTACGGTTCTAAGAATCCCGTTGATGGCAAAGAAGCAGAATCTTCTAATGCAAATACATCAAATACACCTCCTCCTGTTTCCGGTCCGCTACAGATTGAGAAACAAAATCCAGACTTGATAATCAAACCGCCTGCTAAAGGTGTTCTTCGTAAATCAGCTTTCAATCCACATGCGAGAGCTGCTCAGAATTACAACATTGTTGAAGACTTAGATGTTTCTCCTTCAGCAATGTCGGCTTTGGAAGTGCTACAATCATGTCCAGCACAGCGTAAATTATTATTGTCTGCCATAGGAGCTGTCGATGTTCAGGATTGTAACCTTATAATCTTCGATTTAGAAAATAGTACACCATGTCTTCCTCACCAAATGGCTTTCCAGATTCCAGTGTTAGTCAAAAACAGACCTATTTTTCGGACTGTGATTGATGAGGGAGCTTCAACGTGTATTATGTCAATTCAGTGTTGGAAATCACTTGGATCTCCTACACTTAACCAATCCCCAACAATTCTAAAGGCCTTTGATGGTCGAGGTTTTCAACCTTTTGGTATTTTGCAGGATTTACCCATAGGGGTCGAAGGTAAAATCGTTAATCTAGATGTGGAAGTGGTTGATGCCCCTCTAGATTACAACCTTCTTCTGGGTCTTAGTTGGTCCTATGCTATGACTGATGTTGTCTCTTCGGTCTTTCGACTCATAAAATTTCCATATCAAGGAAAGATCGTGACAATAGATCAGTTAACTTATTTCTCGTCCGACCCAGCCTCTACAGAAACAATCCAGCATGTTGGTAAAACGGTTATCCCTTATAAGGATGTTGGAGTGGGTTTGATTAAAGATTCTGGTTTACTAGGAACTTTTTCCTTTCCTCCTCCTAACGTATCGCCTTCTACTGCAAGTATTCACATGATTTCGTCAGACACTGTTATGTTTGATGATCCTTGGATTATACCTTCAGAATCCGAGATAGATTCATTTGATGGCGTGATGCCTTTGAGTCCATTTGAAATTGCGTACCAGGCTGTACAGTCTTTTTCCGACCCCTTTTCAACCGAAGTTGATCCAATGAATGGGATCCAAGAGGAATCACTTTCTATATCTAGTTCAGTTACAACGACATTTCCTGAACTTGTTCATACAGATGAGCAAATTCGTGAGTTTTTGTTTGTTGATGATTTACCATGGGAAGATCTACATCACCGATCTTCATTTTTACCCGAATTAGATCATTTTGAAGATGATTTCGCTTCAATTTTTACTGCTGAATATGTCAAAGAACCTCAGAATCCATTGCAAAATCCTGATTCTGAGTTAAATTTGGAAAATATATCTAGAACGGTTCCAATTGACATTTCAGTAAAACCAGGAATAATTGAAAACATTCATATAGGTGCTTGTTGTACAGATGAAGAAATTCGTACTTATAAAGCCCTATTTCAAGAATTCCGTGACGTGTTTGCCTGGTCTTATGAAGAAATGCCAGGAATTGATCCATCGATCGTCGTTCATGAAATTAAGACTTACCCGGATGCTAAACCTGTTCGTCAACGATTACATCAAATTCATCCTAGAAAAGCTGCTGCTATAAAAATAGAAGTTGAAAAATTACTTCGAGCAGGATTCATTTATCCAATTCCCTTAACGGATTGGGTATCGAATATTGTTCCTGTGACTAAAAAACAGGGAACCATAAGAGTATGTAACGATTATAGGGATATTAATTGAGCGTGTCCAAAAGATAATTATCCAACTCCCTATATCGATCAAATAATCGATGATTGTGCTGGCAGTGAATTGTTTTCCTTCATGGATGGCTTTTCCGGCTATAATCAAATAAACATACTCCCTGCAGATCAACCCAAAACAGCTTTTATTTGTCCATGGGGAACGTTTGCTTATTGTAAACTACCTTTTGGATTAAAGAACGCTGGAGCAACTTTTCAACGGGCTATGTCTTATGCATTTCATGACATTAAGCACATTGTCCAGCCATATCTCGATGATTTACCTGCTCATTCATTACGTAAGGCCGATCATCTCACTCATTTACGAGCAATTTTTATGAGATGTAGGCATTATCGGATAAGGCTGAATCCGCATAAATGTGTTTTCTGCGTAGAATCGGGTCGATTACTGGGATTTGTTGTCTCGAAAGCAGGCATTTGCGTCGATCCATCGAAGGTTGAAGCCATTGTTAAATTTCCTCCTCCTTCGACTTTGCGCCAACTCCAAAGTTTGCAGGGGAAAGCAAACTTTTTACGTAGGTTTATTCCTAACTATGCCGAGCTTACAAAGGGTTTTACCCGGTTTGTTGGAAACCGTATCATTCCATTCTTTTGGGACGAGATCGTTGATCGATCTTTTGATGCATTTAAACACGCGTTGACCCATGCATCGTTATTGCATCCTCCCAACTACAACCAAGATTACATTTTGTACCTCGCTGCTTCTCATTCCACCATTGGGATGGTACTAGTTCAGGAAGATGAATCTCACAATGAACATGTGATTTATTATCTTAGTCAGAATCTGCATCCGACTAAAATTAAATACACACATGTGGAAAAATTGGCCTTGGCAGCTGTTCAAGCTGTTCAACGTTTTAGACATTACATCTTGTTACGTAAAACCACGGTAATTTCTAATTGCAACCCTATGATGTATATTTTGACCAAACAATTGCTAGGGGGCAAATATTCCAAATGGATAGTTATCTTGCAGGAATTTGACTTAGAGTTTGAAAAATCCAAGGCAAAGAAATCTTTGGTATTTGCGGAACTGATGTGCGATTTCCCCTCTACTGATACTGAAACAGTGGCAGAAGAGTCCATTGCGGACGAATCTTTGTTTCTCATCAGTACACTTGATCCATGGTATGGAGATATTATTGTTTATCTCCAAACCCAATCTTTTCGGCCTGACATTTCACAAATTCAGCGACGGAAAATACGCTTCCAATCCCAACAGTATAATATCATTGGTGATACACTTTATCGACGTGGAGCGGATTCTATTTTCCGACGTTGTCTAACTCATGAAGAAGCTGAAAAGGTGTTAAATGACTTCCATTCTGGAGCATGTGGCGGTCATATGTCTGGGTATGCCACAGCCCAAAATATATTGCGTGCAGGTTATTTCTGGCCAACGTTGTTCAAAGATTGCATTTATGCGGTTCGGAAATGCCACAACTATCAAATTTTTTATCGGAAAATGCGCGCGCCACCCGCTCCTCTTCACCCTATAATTGCTGTTGGTCCTTTCGCGAAATGGGGTATCGATTTTATTACATGTAACCCTCACTCGGACGGGGGGCATGCGTATATTATCTTAGCAGTAGATTATTTTACAAAATGGGTCGAGGCGATGCCTACATTTTCAGCTGACGGCAAGACTGCTGCAACATTCGTATTTAATCACATAATTACTAGGTTTGGTGTTCCTCAAGCTATTATTACGGATCATGGAAGTCATTTTCGGAATATCATGATGACTGAACTGACAGAACAGCTTGGCTTGCGCCATGATAGTTCCACTCCGTATTATCCACAAGCCAATGGTCTGGTTGAAGCCATTAACAAAGTTTTAGTCACCATGATTAAACGAATCATTGGTATTCACAAGACGAATTGGCATTCCATGTTATTTTCAGCGCTTTGGGCATATCGAACCTCAGTCAAAACATCAACGGGTTTCACTCCTTTTCAACTGGTTTACGGTTTGGAAGCTGTGTTACCAATTGAATGCGAAATATCGTCACTAAAATTAGCCGTAGAATTACTTCCTTCTACGTCTGAAGAGGAGAAATGTTTCTTGTACTTAGCTCAATTAGACGAGAATCGACGAAATGCTGCAATAGCAAACGAGGCTCATGTTAAAAGGATAAAAGCTCAGTATGATAGAAATGTGACCCCTCGAAATTTTTCAGAAGGAGACCTAGTTTTACTTTATGATCAAGCTAACGACAAGCTAGGAGCTGGGAAATTCGTGCCTATGTGGCATGGTCCTTATATTGTTAAACGGAAGTTAGCAAAAGGGGCCTATGAGTTGATAGATTTTGACGGTGTCCCTTTGGATAAACCCAGAAATGGGCTTTATCTAAAGCGATATTATGCTTAAATGAGGTGTGGAGATTTTTTGTTAGTTTAGATTTCTTTACTGCTGGTGTGTTTTAGATTAGAAAAGTGTGCCTAGTTTAGAAGTGTGTTTTTGTCACTATGACTGCTTATCTGAGTTTTACTCTTGATATTGCAGATGTCGACGTCTCTTCAAACCTACATTGGTTTTGCTGATGGTGCTTGTCGTAGTACACAGAACATTTCTTCCGCAGCTTGGGTTATCTATTCACCCTCTGACGAGTTAGTATCCATGCATGGGGTAAGCCTTGGTCAAACAACAAATAACATTGCCGAGTATAGTGCAGTGATTGAATTATTGTCTGAATCCATATCATTTGGAATTCGGAGTTTGATTGTAAGGTTGGATTCTGAACTTGTTGTATTACAGCTTAACAGGGTTTATACCATTAGAAATCCAGTGTTATTACGGTTGTTTTTGAGAGTTCGTCTCTTGGAACGTGAATTTGATTACATTGAATATCATCATATTCCAAGACATTTAAATACATTAGCATATTCGATTGCTTCTAGTATGATAAATATACATTTGCAATAATCAAAAGCAGTAAAACAAACAACATTCACATATGTACACAGATAGCCGGCAAATAGTGATATATCATAATATAGGAGTGTTTTCAAAAAATATACATCGTCTTCGATCATAGGTTGGAAACACCTTATGATCGGCAAAAATGATAATACAAAAGTCAAAAATATGAGTCTACATGATCATCCCATCACTGATGGTGATCACGATAAGAAACCACTGCCCGAGCTACCCTGCATAAGAACCTCCTAAAAGGTCCTGGAACTCCAATCACATATCTCTACAGCCTGAGAGGAATGTCATCTATGCTGGTCTCTGGAATATCTAGAGTCAAACACTCTAGATGATGCTCCAAATCAGTCAAAATCTCTGCTGATTGGCCTGCTGGGGCTGGTGCGGGCGCAACTGGTTGTCTTCTTTCGTAAGGTTGGAGATGGACTGGTCTTTGTGGACCCACATCTGTTTTCAAAAAACTTTTGGTTATTAGTTTTCAAGACGATAAAAAATTAAAAAATTAGAATTTAGCAAACGTTGAAAAATGATTTTACCTGAATCATCCCACTGTTCCCTTGCAGGGAGAGCCATCTCTCTGTTGTCGCGGAAATCTATCCCGGCATATGGAAAATCCTCTATCACAAAAATTTGGCGATCCAGCCAACGAAAATATGAAGAAGGGAATCGCACAATCTCAGTACCCTCAATAGCATGACGAGCCATCAACGCGGACCAACGAACCATTCTAGGTTCTCGAGGTCGACCGGCATCAACAGCAATACTCTGTGGAGCTAACATGGGGATCCTCTCCAGAGCAAAAGAAACAACAATGGATCCATATCCAAAGTTATTCAGTTTCCCATTTTTTGCTCTGGTTAGTTGGCCTTTTACATTGGCCAACACAGCTTCACACCAGTTAAATATGGTGTCGCGAAAACAGTCCACGGCAATACGCATTTGGGAACCAGTAGCTACATGAAGCGCAGCACTCCCACACAGTTTGGTAACAGTAAAAGCAATAACTTTCAATTCAGGACGGATGATGTGTTTTATGTCAATCCGTTTGTCCCGAGGATTTGCCTGGTCATTGCAGAATTCTAGTTGGAGACTAGCGACAAACTGGCCACCTGGCCTAGTCCCAAACAAAGAAACTTGTTCGCCCCTCTTGGACAAACCAGTCAAGAAATATATATCCTCCAGCTCAATTTTGAGCCAGTGGCCACCAATGAAGAAGCACTGGTCCTCCACATTCCATCTGTTCACCAACCATGTCAAGAGTTCTACTTGTGCCCTCATGCCTGAGATGGCCCAAAATTTGTATAAGCCACATGCTTTTAATGCCTGTTGTGTGGGAAAATGAAGTATTACGGCTTCATCCACTTCCTCGTGCTCACGTTCTCGCCAGATAAGCTTCTTGTTAATCCCACAATACAGAAAAAGGCAAGTTAGAATAATCTTATTTGAAAAATTTTGGCAAACAAATGAGAAATCAATATTTTAAATCCAACCGCGCGGGTACCGCACCCGCTCTTTGTAAACAAAGCATAGGTCCGCACGCGCAGTGTGTGCCGGGTGCGAAACCCACGACTTTTTCCTTGTACGAAAAAGTCGGGATCCGCAGGTAGCGTGTGTCCCACCTGCGGACCTGATCCAGGTGGATATCGATGGCCACCCACCTATTCCATTTGGACCAGCACCATCAATTCTTGCAGCTTTTCACATTCAGCACAACTTACTATTTTTAGCAGGTTTTCGGGTCCTCCACTCTCGGAGCCGTTTTGGGGGCTTAATGATCCAGGTGGATATTGGTGGCCACCCACCTATTCCATTTGAACCCTCATCTTCAGTTCTTTCAATTTTCGAGTTGCAACAAAACTTACTATTTTTAGCAGTTTTTCGGGTCCTGAACTTCCGGAGCCGTTTTGAGGCCCTAAACGACATTTTGGGTATAGAAAGCGCCGGCCATTTAAGATCAGAATTTGTCTTAATAAGTTTGTGGTCTCGGATAGAGCTTTCTAATAGAGGAAAGTGTATCATGTGCGTCCGCTGGAGATGATATGCCAAAGTTGTACCCCGGGAAGTTGAACCACCAATTTACCCAAACGGGCGCCCACAATTTTGACACCTCATCTCCTACGGTTGGGTTTTTGGACGTTTCAAATTCTACATTGTTTCTCAACAATAAATAAGGCCCTCGGCGTCGACAACAGTTGAGAGGTGCAGCAACCTACATCTCTTCTCGGAAGATTTGCTACCAAAACCCCTAGCTATTGTATATTCATTATGTAAGCATGTTCCATTCAGTGATCTTCAATAAATGACACATTATCCTTATTTCCGTTATATCTCTATGTTTGTAGTTATTTACGTATTCACCATTGCGTTCCTGTAAGTCGGATCAATGGTATCGAGCGGGTACGCTCTTTCTTTGTTTCTTTGCATGTCCCCAGCGAGGTCGGGGTATAAGGAGCTAGGGCTCGATCTGGTGGAACCTTTGCAAGATCAGCCTCGCAAACCTCGACGGACGCCCATGGGGGACGAAAACGGCCGGGGAGATCCTATCAAAATGCGCCGAGGAGGCCCTCGAGGGAGAGACGTGATGATGGATAACTTTGCTCAAATCCTTCAACACTGCCCACATATGGCGCATCTGCATCGAACAGCCACTCTGGAGGCGCCACTCCCTTCAAGGTACAGGTAAACTTTGACATTCCTATATTTGAAGGAAAAATAGATGCAGACGCTGTAGACAGATGGTTAAATTTGTTGGAAGGGTATTTCTTGGTCCATGACTTCTTTGACCGAGAAAAGATTATTTTTGCACTCCTCAAAGCCGCCCCCCATGTCAAAGACTAGTGGGAAACCTACCGTGAGCAAGAGGGCGAAGGGGAACCCTCTCTGTTCTCGACCACACCCACTTGGAATTTGTTCCGAGACGGCATCAAGGAACAATATTACCCCGTGGGGAGCTATGAGGACAAATACATCCAATGGACCACGCTGCGGCAACAAAAGGATCAAGATGTGCACGAACTGACGAATCTGTTCCATACCCTGCGCACAAAGTTGGGTATTAAAGATTCGAAGAGACATTTGGTGCTCAAGTACCGCGGCTGTCTGCACAAACACATTCAGGAGGAAATGGAGTTCCTCGACATTACATCGCTTGGCACGGCATATCGCTATGCCACCAAGATCGAGCAGAAATTTAAGCAGAAGAAGCGAGACTTTGGATCTGCGAATCCGAAAGGTGCCCCCGAATCGAAGAACAAGGGGCAAGGCCAAAGCAATGCGACTCAGAACAACACCACAAATCCAAAGAAGGACACAAGGAAGTGGTGTGAATTTCATAACAGCCCCACTCACAGCACAAACGAGTGTCGGGCCAAACGGTCTTTGGTGGCTGAACTAAAGGCACCCGAATCAGATGCATTTTCTGATCCTGAGTTAGAACCAGACAAAGGCAATGACAAAGGGAAGCAGATCATTGATGCGGATCCCAGTGCCATTGTTGCCACCACCAAGATCCAGAAGGAGGGTCCAGAGGATCCAGAGGAGGGGGAGCGCCTCTTCCAATCGCAGATGTGGGTGAAGGGTTCTCTGCTGCAGTTTCTTGTCGATAGCGGAAGCCAAAAGAACCTCATTTCAGCAGACGTCGTGAAGATGCTCGGCCTACCAACCATAGCACACCCGCAGCCATATACCATCGGGTGGCTCCACCCAGGGAGAGATCTCCGCATCCGCCAGCAGTGCCGACTTCCATACAGTATCAAGCCATTCACGGATGAAGTATTGTGTGATGTTGCTCCTCTTGATGTAGCTGATGTACTATTGGGCCAACCATACTTGTGGAGGCGACATGCTGTGTATGAGTCTAGGCCTCGTGCTGTTATTATTACTTTGGGAAATAACTTGTACAGGATACCGGAGGTAGTACCGCCTCTTGCCATCTCTTTGACTACTGCAAAACAACGCAGTAAGATTGTTTCCCAGACCAGGAAATTCATTTTCCTTACGACTCACTCACAGGAAAAGAAGAATATTGTGGCCACATCCTCGAAACAGGGCTCCCTTTCACGGCTGCAGCAGATGGACAAAGTCATGGAGGAATACGATGACAATTTCTCCTCACTCATAGAGGTTCCTCTACACTGTCAGGACAAGCACTCCATTGATCTGACTCCCAATGCACCACCACATGATGTTGCCATACATCCTGCAACTACACATACAGAATCCAAACATGTACTGTATGAGGCTGATAAAGAAACCAAATTTACTAAATGCATCCAGCATGTCCACCCGCAGGTCCATGACATCTTCAACACATCTAATACTCAGTTCAACAGAATTTGCCTCATCTCATGGAGGATCTCAACGCAATGGAGACCATTGCTTCCTAAGGAGGGAGGAATGATCCAGGTGGATATCGGTGGCCACCCACCTATTCCATTTGGACCAGCACCATCAATTCTTGCAGATTTTCACATTCAGCACAACTTACTATTTTTAGCGGGTTTTCGGGTCCTCCACTCTCGGAGCCGTTTTGGGGGCTTAATGATCCAGGTGGATATTGGTGGCCACCCACCTATTCCATTCGAACCCCCATCTTCAGTTCTTTCAATTTTCAAGTTGCAACAAAACTTGCTAGTTACTTTTAGTACTAGAGAGATCGGTCTTGTCCGCAAGACGGATTAATCTACACAACAAAATATGTAAGGAGCTAATCCCTTTGAAGGAGGATTCTATCCCTTCATATTTGGAACAAGAAACCTCCTCTTTTCCACTATAAAAATAGGCCTTGGGTAGCCTCAAAGGGAGTTCAAGCTTAAGATATTTGAAGTTAAATGTTGTTGAGATTCAGACTCAGTTAACTAAGACTTTCTATGAGGTTAAATCACTCATCTCTATCTGTCTTGGTTCAAAGAGTGCAATGCTTGTCAAATTAGAAGAGATTCCTGCTTCGGACCCCGGGAGGACCTGCACAACATCAAGGCACAGGTTGTAAAGGTTTTCTTTATTTGAAGTTAATACAAATATAATCATTTCTCTCATTAAACTGTCGATTCATGGTTTATTTCATAAATTCCTTGATCATTATGATAAGTATGATTTATAATAATGTCTATATTGTGTGTTACAGAATTGTAAACAGCGTAGGTCCGATTGTGCCATAAGGTGTGCCGAAAAGGAACTCCACCTAATTTTTCCTTATAGGAAAAATTCGGGGTCCGCAGGTAGCGTGTGTCCCACCTGCGGACCCCGCGGGCGAAATTTTTAACCATTTTTTGCCCTAAAAATTCAAACTAAAGCCTAAAAACAAATTTCAAACGAATGAAAAACAAGATAGAGAGGTTGTGGATTACCTGGGACTGACGATTTTCGATTCCAACAGACGAATTTTCCAGAATCTTCACAGGAACTTTCTTATCCAAAAGCTTTTTACTTTTCACTCTGAAACTGAACGGTAAAAATGAAATTGAAAAAGTCCTTTTTATAAGGTTTTTCGAATGGATGAATTTTTAATTTATTTATTTTTCACTTTAAAAAGGGTATTTTTGAAAGCATTTTTACTTATCTTAAATAGGTATGTGTAATGTTTCAATTTTTTGTGCAGAAACTGGATTTTTCAGGTGAACTGATCGTTTTTTCAACAAAGAGCATACTTTTATCACTTTTTCGGACTCTTTCAAAAAATTTACAAAAAAGCGAAACCTTGGAGTCCTCTTTTAAGCCCTTTTCAGACTCTCTAAATATGAAAAGATTGCCGAGTACTTGACTATTAGAACTCGTTAAAGTAAATGAACAGTCGTCCCTTCAGTATAAGTTTACCCCTTTTACGGACTGAAATGGACTATTTACGAAAAAGGTATACGTTGACTAATTACGGTCAATAGAGTTCTCTCCCGCATTATTTTATCCTTTTTCGGGCTCGAGAGACTAAATTTATGAAAAAGTACACCCACAGAGTTTTCTTAAGTTTTTTCTTCTGACTCCCTAAAATTGAAAAACACCGAGTTTCTCCTATACTGGACTCGTTAAAACTTAACATTAAAGGACCTGTTTAATTTTCAACAGGAACGAACCACTCCTTCTTAGGGTTCGAATTTTAAACTAAGTTGGACTCATCCGAAGGATGAGCTTATAACCAAGAAAATGTTATCCTCCTCAAGCTTGTCAAAAATAAAGAGGTACTTGCCAGAAATGGTGGGGGAAAAAGAGAGAAAAATGGGTGTGTTTGTTGTATTTTAAATTTTTTGAAAATTCAATCAACCACTCTTGAACACGACACTTTTATTTACCTGGGTTGGGAAGTCCTTTGCCTAACAGTTAATCAAACCGTATTGAAAGTTTTCAGCCGGTTTCTGGGTATTAGCTTTGGGTCAATTGTTACCAAGCCATCTGCAGTGTCGTTATGTGTTCAAGAGAACAGTTTGAATAAAACCATTCATCTGCGAAATATCTGTCATCCATTATTGACCATCCCTGAGTCAGTCCTTGCCAATATATTTTCAAAACTTGATCTATGATTTCGTGTTGTGGGCTTGCCTACGACAGATCACTTTCTATTAACATCAACACATTATCTAGGAAGTTGATCCAGAAATCATCAGTACCATGAAATCTGCATGCCTCAATGGCAGGTTTCTCACCTTCGATGACAGGTTGCATCATTGACCTTTGATCGAATGATTCCTTGACATGTTCGACTTCAGCTCATTCATTCACATTTCATGGATTGTATTGAGTACTTTGAGAGCCATTGACATTACTGGTGGTTTCTCTCACACTTGTTAACAGTTCACATCATTGACTGGTAATCAAGTGGTTTCTACCATGTTCGACTTCAACACATTTATTCACATGGATAGAATCGTACTAGTTCGAGATGCAGAAATCAAGACCCTGGATCTAGTTTCCACCATCCAGGCTGCGAGGAATTTTGTTGTCATCTATACAGTAGACTATTTATAAATAGATGGCTGCGTCCATACTGTGTCTACATATATCTGTACTATGATGTATTCAAAATCATTTCTGTATCAGAACGATTTGAGTTAGTTTTTTAGTTAGTTTTAATTTGAGTATGGGAATGCCTACCTCAGTGATGACATATATATGTATATATTTTGCATTGAATGTTTTTACAGGTTCCGACTGGAGTGTCCACAGGATGATCTTTGAAATGATAAAGTATTGCACTCTTCATATATGACAGACTTCAGCTTCATCTATTCCAGACTTTGCACTTTAGGGGGCAATTTGTTACACTAAAAATTGTCATCCTGACATTTTACTATGAGTATGAGCTCATTATTACTCATACTTCCTCCTTTTGCAAGTCTAACATATCAGCTCCTCATGTCAAGCTTTCAAAATCAGAGAAAAGTTCTTAAAAATCCCCTAAACATTGGTATTGCACTTTCTCTATTCATTTCCTGCGGTCCCGCACCTAAAGTTCAGCTTGCCTGTGGAACCATACCGCACGTTCTTTGTGTTATGGGTGCGGACCTCTGTAAAACTCAAAAAGGTGAGAAAGTAAAGATAAAAAGTGGATTTCAGATGAATTCTAGAAGATTCTAGATGGGAATTTTCGGGAATGGATACGCTTTGAGAAGGTTCATGCATCTCTCACTTGATGGAGCTAACCCCTTGATGTAAGGAGCTAATCCCTTTGAAGGAGGATTCTATCCCTTCATATTTGGAACAAGAAACCTCCTCTTTTCCACTATAAAAAGAGGCCTTGGGTAGCCTCAAAAGGAGTTCAAGCTTAAGATATTTGAGGTTAAATGTTGTTGAGATTCAGACTCAGTTAACTAAGACTTTCTGTGAGGTTAAATCACTCATCTCTATCTGTCTTGGTTCAAAGAGTGCAATGCTTGTCAAATTAGAAGAGATTCCTGCTTCGGACCCCAGGAAGACCTGCACGACATCAAGGCACAAGTTGTAAAGGTTTTATTTATTTGAAGTTAATACAAATATACTCATTTTTCTCATTAAACTGTCTATTCATGGTTTATTTCATAAATTCCTTGATCATTATGATGAGTATGGTTTATAATAATGTCTATACAGGTGTTGCGTAATCTTTTTGCTTGTTTGTGACTGCAGATTCACGAGGAACGTTCTTTCAGTGCACGGGAAGGACTTCAACGAGATCAAGCAAGCGCTGGACATAATGTAGGCCTTACACCTATATAGTGTTTTTATGAATCTTATATGCTTAGAGAGAGATTAGTATAATTGGTTGTTTGTTGCTAGTTACTTTTAGTACTAGAGAGATCAGTCTTGTCCGCAAGACGGATTAATCTACACAACACCCCAAGAAAAGTATTTTTGGATTAGAGGAAGGTAAGTTACTAGGACATATAATTTCAAAAGAAGGAATTAGAATTGATCCTGCTAGGATAGAAGAAATTTTGAACATTCATCCACCTAGAAATATCAAATAATTACAAGCTTTCTTAGGTAAAATTAACTTTTTGAGAAGATTTATTTCAAACTTAGCTGAAATCATTAGAGAACTAAACAACATGCTCAAAAAAGACTCAATTCAAAAATGGATTGTTTAAGCCAAACAATCATTTGAATCCGTAAAAGAGGCTTTAACTAAAACATCATTCTTAATCAGTCCAGATTTCAAAAAATACTTTATAATTTTTTCATTTGCATAAAAGCATACCATTGCTGCAGTTTTACTGCAGAAGAATGATCAAGGTTTTGAAAAGCCTATAGATTTTTTTAGTAAGACCCTTAGAGATGCACCTCTGAAATATAACATAATGGAGAAATAATCCTTAGCCTTGGTTAAGGCCATAAAATATTTTAGAGTTTACATTCTCTACTCCCACATAATTGCCTATGTCCCTAATTCTGTAGTTAAAGACATTCTTACTCAGGATGGCCCTGATGGAAGAAGAGGTAAGTGGATTGCCACTATCCTTGAATATGACATAGATATTAAACCAACTAAACTCATTAAAGGACAAGGATTAGCCAGATTGATGGCTGAATCTAATTGCAATGCATTAGATATAAATTTTATTGCCTAGATTGATGACCAGGAAGAGATGGCGACTCCAATGATCAGTGAAGAATTTCTAGATTCACCTTGGAAGTCATATATTATATTTATACTTACAAACTTACA